>JAHQIW010002477.1:0-160000 GCA_019055375.1 Parelaphostrongylus tenuis
CTAAGAATCATATACCTGTCTGCCAAACTACGATGTTTCCTATGCTCTGCATCATTTAGGAGGAATAAGCTGTGGAAGCTAAGCAAACAAAAACTAAATCAATTTCAGCAAATTTTAGAATAAATAATTAAGGTACAATTGCTTTTCAAATAATTAAGTAAACACCAAATATTAGTGTGTTCTATCAACGTCGTTAAGATCCGTAGGCATGATCGTTTCATTTAAAAGATCACTAATACTGGTACTTCGTCAGTGTCCCCTCTCTCTGATGTGTCTGACAGAAATCTACGAATACTGTGACTTCATGACTATTACGCAAAGCTGAAAAACGTCTCTGCATGACTAGTTACTAACCACAGTGGGGTAAACACCTATTTTATATTTTACTAGGAATAAAATCTTCTCACCTGATACAAATGCATGATAGAATTTTTTCAATACTTAGAGAACACACAAATTTCTTTGTAACTGAGAGCAGTTTGGCTTCAAAATGGACTGCCTGAAACCTTTGGGAGTTGAGAAAAAATCATAACGAAGTCTCCACTCTGCCGCCTCAGAAATATATAAGGATAACCATACGTACAAAACATTTGTTCATGTATACATAAATGTGTACAAAATGATAGGAAGGATATAGGATATAGGATATGTCCTGTACTAGGCACATTCTGTTTTATACCACTAGTTTTCTACACCGAACAGGATCTCAAATTAGTAAATTCTCAACCATTTGAGTCATGCAAGCTATCTTCAACTACGTGAGTTATACCCACATCTGAGTCCACGTCCAACCCGTTTCGTATTGACGTAATTTCTACATTGATCCCGTCAAAGTCATTTGCCTATTTTTGTTTACTGCTATTTTTGACGCCAGCAAAACTCAAAGACGAGGGTAACAAATTTTATGGAAAGCCTTGTAGGATTTTTCCTTAACGCATCCGACTCCACAATACGTTAATATCTAGTCGAAAATCAGCAGCGAACATAGATCACTATCACACGTGTTGATGAGCCAAAACCTCCCAGCACTGTTTTCTAATTCGAAGAATCTAATTCAAACATTCTATGATCATGTTGCTAACGTACTTTTACAACCTAAGAGAAAAAAACCATCTGTTTGAAGATATAATATGGAATATTTTCTAATATATCATTGAAAATTTTGGTCATTCGTTGAGCAGTGGTCATTAGTCCACACTGAAGACAATAAAGTGCAAGAATGGTTTTTAACATTGGATGATATACTTGTGATTCTTCATTAGGTTGCTGTATCACTCTCTAAAATTGTCGCTTTTTTTCTTTTGTGAAGTATCACCTATGCCGTGTGGTTTGTTGCCGGATAACACCTGAATATGAACTAAAGGCGTCCATTTACTTTGAAAGCAAATTTTAGAACACAATTTCATGTTTCTGGTGTATCCAGTTACTGACAACTTTGCTTACAAATAATTGCACTGTACTTACTGCTATATCTCTAATGGTTCCGCGTATTTTAGCGGGCACTTAAATTCAGTTAGAAGACTCCAATTAAGTGAGTGAGGAATACACACGAAAAGGTTTCGAGGTCGCTTTCGAGAGATAAACTTTAGGTCATCTTTGGAAGAGCATTACTGCAAGAACGAATAAAATATTGCGTTTACACTGAATAATGAAAATTACTGATTACAGATGTGATATGAATGATACGAATTCCGAATATGGATGATAATTTGAAGATCTCAGTATTCGTGTTCGTAAGATTGTATAAACTTTTCCAACTGTAACTACTTGACAGATTTGCGTTAAGCTATAACATTCATTACATTTCTGCTCTAAGCTTTTTCCACATTTTGATTGCCACTGATGCAAACATAAACTCTCGATTTCACACTAAATTTTTTCCTTTTCGAGGTATATGATTATTAAAGCATCTGAATTGCGATGAAGAGCTCTTATTCTGCTGAACTTTTCTCAGTGCACCTTAGGCTTTGTGTTATTGCCATGATCATGGATTAATGCTGCTGAAAATGAGAGACGACTGGTTTTGTTGTTGCAGTTTTTTACTATTTTCTCTCATCATTTTAATACTCGATTATAAAGTAGGGATTCCTGTTATTGTCATGTCGATTTTCTTTGCGCAAAGATCTAAGAAGTGCTGATTAAATTTGGCAAACGTTACGTTGAAAACGTTACCTGGCGTGTTCTGGCTAGTTTGCTGATATCAGTTGAACATTTCACGCACGAGATAACCATTGGGCTGAATCAACCATTTTCAGGCATATCAGTACTTATTGTTGAGAATCAAAGTTCTGAACAACTGCACTTGGTTTTACAGTAATTAATATAGATGGTTTTCTTTTTGGTTACTATTTCTTGTTTGTGAATCCTTGTGGTGAATTCTCATGTGTAATCTCTTATTTGGAAGCCGAACGCCTGCGAAAAGGTCTTATGGTGATGTTCAGGGTGATGAACCTCCACTTCCTCTCTACAGCATTGTTTCTCAATCTACCTGTAAGTTTGACATGACTTTTAGTGCTGTTGCTTTCTAAAAAATTGTTTTGATGTTAAGAAAAAAAATTTTGCTTTGTATTTCACTAACGTAAATAGACCATTCACGAAAAGCACTGCTAAACGGTCAGCAAAAAATACCATCTCAAAGTCACAGGTTATATAATAGAGAAAAAATATATTCACTCTCAAAGAAGGAAGATCAAAGCACTTCAACTTGGGTCAGTTAAACGTTGTGATCGATACGTATATTTTCCTTGCGAATGTAGCGTTAATGCAGACTGCATTCTTGATCACGCAGCAGTGGTTCAATCATTCTTATGATTAGGATGTTAATTAGCGCAGAAATAGCTTCTATGTAATAGGTGGCAAAAAGCTCTTAAGTCACACGAAGGCGAATCACAACTAGACACTGCCGGAAAGATGATATTGAGAATTTTTCAAGTTTGCAGTGCGCCCAAGAGGAAAGCCACCATGCTGCAAGTATTTTTCTTCGACTACAAAGGCAGAGAATACTTCTCAGGAAAACTTATAGAAATATTGTTCATTTGCGAAGCAACTGTAGCCTAGCATATGCTTACAAAGCACTGTATATATATAAATAGAAATGAATAAATAAATAATAAATAAATAAATATATTATATATATATATTATATCTCAGACGGAGGTGAAGGTTGTGTTGTTGGACGTTTGATAGCACTATACTGAAGCTAGGTGGGAGGAATCTAGTTTAGTGAACTATTATTGCCAAAAACATAAGCGAAAATTTGTTTCAAAACAGTTACTGCTCTTTGGATAGTTGTTGACTGATCCAATAAATTCTGTTTTATTTTTGACTCAAGAGAAGCCGGACCTTAGTAATGAAATCGTTTCATTAAGGGATTAAATTTTTCTATCCAGTGTAAATTGAATTCCTTCCGAGCTCATCATCCCTTTGGAAAGGTTGTAACTGGTACAAACACAGATCCTTCTTTTGGGTTGGTGTAAAGTATGAAAGTCCTGTTACAGACGATAATTTTCAGTAGGAACAAAAGACATGGGAAAGGTCAATAAAAACTAAGTACTATAACTTACGGAATTATTACTTGACAAGTTTAAAACCATCTAATTCAGCATATTTCGAGTACACAACAGGATAACGGAATTGTAGGAGATCCGAGCGTTGACTGTGCGGACACATACTTCGAGGTGAATTTCTGACCAAAATATGCCACATCAAGAACGCGGTTTTGTAAATAACTGTAGAGTAGACTCAGCAGTTGCAGAAATTCAAAAGCTCAATGTTCTTACACATTTCCACTTCATAGTTTGTAAAAGTTAGAATTTATCTTGTTTAGGTTTATACCTCATCTCACAGTTTATGCTTCTGCTAACAAGGCATATATTTCTTTCTTATCAAATGTTTTCTTCATGAATATAATTGCTACCTCAACAAAGTATTTAGGTACGATTCGAGACTCGTAATCCTTTCCAAGGTTTGGTATTCGTGCAAGATCATTTAGAGGATCCTCGCTGCCGCAGTTTTCCCAACAACTCCGTTAGTCGACAAAATGCCAGTCTTCGACTCACTTTCAAAGACTGTGGTGTTGAACGACGTATTTCGGTAAATTTGGTCATAGATGCGACAAGCTTTTCAGAAATTCACATTAGGACACTTTGGGGATATACCGAATGCAGGGAGTATTCAGCTCCAAATTTTCTGTCCTCTCCTTCTGAAAAAGCACAGATTGTTTACCATAGGCTTTCTATTCACCAGCGAGAACTCTTTTGAAAAATCACTCAAACAGAAACTCCATTTTCGTCGTGCAAATATTTCAAGCTAAAAAGTTTAATTCGATATTGCAAATGTATAACAACAGCATTAGTAGTTAAAGAGCAGATATTTCCAACAATTTATTATTCTCATCAGAAATCGCATTTAATAATCAAGATTCAACTCATAGAGTCTGGAATAGAACATATCTGCGCCGCTCTTCATGCGCTCGCGCGCCGTTAGCGTAGTTGTCAGCGAGGCACTGTGCCAAAAGTATGGTGAATAACACGCTGGCTCGCGCTCCCCTCCCAAACTCTATTGCGATTAATCAATGATTACCTCAAAAAACGCCTCAAGTCGGCTACTCTTATGCAGGGTGAATGGTCGACCACCATATTTATTCTCCGACCTTCATAAGGAGGATGAAGCCCTCAGGCACATGTCAAAGTACTACGTGAAATTTCCGAAGACTTTTGTTGAGCTTGAATACGGGGAACGAGTAGAATACATGTGTTGGAATTAGTGCTGTATAATGAGATTTGTAAAATTAAATAATGATGAAAATAAATAATAATACATCTCACGCACACCGTTTTTTAGAATTTTTAGCCCGCGAAAAACTTTTACATATAATTTTCTTCGGAAGTCAGATTTCTTTTGAGTAAGAATTTCACTGCCAATGTTCACTAAACATCTGAGGCGCATAAAGATGTTTCTGGTTCCATTTTGAAGTAACTGCTATCATCTTTAGACATCTCCGCGCGGAGTTTTCCTATCTACTTCAATCATAATCACCTTCAATTTTGACTTCCTTACCAAAGTGGACCGAGTGTACAGGATTCAATGTTTCTACATGGAAATGGAGCGACAACTTGAGAAGGAAATCGTGATAAAGTTAGTTATTTTTTGTGAAGAAATTTTACTTGATGTCATAGTGGAAAGTATAATCGCACCTTCCAAGATTAAGGACAATTCATATTTATAATCCATAGAGATTTAGCATGCCACCTCCGACACTTCATATGAAGCAGGTTCCAATGCCAGTCTGTACATATCACGTTTTGGACGGTTCGCCCACTGGAAAGCCTGTATACTACGCTACTGTTGGACAAATGGTACGAAGAAAATTATCCTTACTACTCTTCAAATAATCATAAAAGATTAATAATTCGGAAACTTTATTGTTATGCCTATTAAATGTGCTACAAGATGCAATGAAAAACTGTCAATGTGGACTATATGCAAAGACCCAGATTCAGTCTGAAGTATTAGAGAAAATTTGAGAAAATTTTAACTTATTGGGAAATAAGATACAAAATGCTGCTCAAATCTTGAGGTTTATCACAAATGGAAATGTGAAGAGGAGCAAAAGGACACCTTCTGTATGGTTGTACATTCATGCTTTGTTGACGATGGAAACGGTGAACGAGTGCAGCTTCTCAACGAAAAAGGGTAGGCCGTCACCATTGACACGGTTGAGTGTATATGCTGAAATAATCTATACTAAGATAATATGATAACATCTTTGAGCCTGTAATGACGTCTGGTACGGCACTTCATAGTAGACAGCTGCTGTTTCGCCCATTGAGACTCATCACCGACACAGTGCCTTTCGGTTCAGTCCCGAGTAGAGGGTATGATTCATTCCACCAGCCACAAGCACTCGACTGTGTTCACTGCAATGTCGGAAAAGTTTGTCACCTGACATGTGGCGATCTATTACTCGGTGTCGATTCTTCATATAAGGGGGTAACTCCCCAAGGGATCGGCTGAACCGAAGGACAGTGCTGTACTGAAGAGCTTGGAACGACGAAATAGGCGCATGTTTAGCACTATACAAGTGCAGCAACCGGACCTCATACACAAGCTCAGATGTTATCATGTTATCAGATAATCATTGTTTTGAGCGATATCTGTATGAACAGTCGAGAGTAAACGTGTAATCTTTGATAATTTTCATTCGAGTGACTACCTAACAATATCATGAATTTAAAAAGCGATGATTTCAAAAATTTGGCAGGATTTTTGATTACAACTCTGTATGTATTTCAATTTCTTCAATTGACATCTGTTTAATCTGTACCACCTCTTCCTTCTTAACCGTTCATCACGGATTGCTTCTGCATAACGGACAATGTCTAGAACACAATGTCATTTCTCGTGGCAATTTCCATCTGCGGGATTTTAAATTTGCTAGCTCAATGGCCACCCCTATAATAAAATATTGCTTTGCTTTGCCCATGGCAAAACGGTATCAAGCTGTCCAAAGTAACATGCATTGAATTGTCGTAAGTAATCTAATAGTTATCTACAATTTGCGTATGTTGCGCAGTTGGTTAGAGGTGTTCTGTGTTGTATACAAAGTAGATGGTTCGATCTCGCGCTCATGGCTCATTAGGCCATCCATCCTTCCGGGTTCGGTAGATTGGTACCAGATCGATGGCAAACTTGTCTGGGAGGATAAGCAGCACTGTACTAGATACGGCAAGAGGCCACTGTGAGTCAGTCTAAAAGACCAGTTATGCATTCAATCACCCTTCAACGATCTTAAAAAATGAAGCAAATGCATTGCAAAACCCACAGGGATTGAATCAACGCCAAGAGCTCTATCCTTTATTATTTATATAAACTTTAGATGTGCAATGGATAAATACCTATTAAACGAACTGTGGAGTATCCAGAGGATCTGATGGCTGGAGACGAGAGGCTCACGTTTACAAGTATGCAGATCGGGACAACATGTACTTTGATTGTCAGGATTAACGCTGCGAATCAAAGAGCCTGGAACAGAGTACTGTGAGGTAAAATTTCATAATACTCGATTGTAATACTAAAACAGATAATCAAGAAGGAATCATTGAAAGGGCAACCAATATCGAAGGTCATACGTAATGCCCCCGTCTATCTATCCTCGAGATTGCAAGGAGACGTGCTCGACCAGTAATCTACGACATTTGTGAAGAAGTCGAAATCTGCAAACATGCATAAGGGCGAATCGGATGCTAGAAGACCTAAGACCGGCACAGTCGAAAAAAAAAACTGTGAAGCGGGTCAAATAAAGTGATAAATTGTTAAAAATACTACGCAGTCGCACGGACTAGCGTTATTTGAGTATAATTTTTGTGTTGGGTGTTTGCTCAGAAAAAATTCAAGTGATCTTACATTATTAGAAGATCTAATTTAGAAAAGATAAAAGATTTATTGAAAGAATGGGTGAATTCAAGCCAATACAATAGTGCATAAATTCGAAGCGATAAATAGGAACACTTGAAAATTGACGCAATTCGTACATTTTCTCAGTTTTTAACAGAATCAGATACGATGAAGCACATTTCCATGTTTTTCAAGCCGCATAAGAAGTATCAAGCTTTCTTCCCATTCATTATCGACTACACTATGAAATTTTTGAACAATGAAAAATTTGTAAGCGTCTCTAGAATTCTATGAGCCTTCGACTTTCAATAAGGAAGAGAAACAAGATAGTCTGATATTGGGCATGCGTCAAGAAGTCCTTTACGAAGAACGTTTCAATTTGCAAACTGTGTGAATAAGCAAGCAGTTAGGAATCTGCTGCTTTGAGAGCAGGAAGGACAGGAGGTATGGATAATGTAATAATGATGACTATGCTTACTTACTGTTTGAGACTATGAAGAACAAGAACTTTCAAGGTATGTAATCTGGTTAATAATTGAGTGAGCATATAAGTTCAAGTAAAACAGGTTCCAAACTGTCCTGATCCGCCACGTCGTCGGCGATCTCAGACGTCGTTAAGCAGTATCACAAATGAGCAACTATCAGGTATGACTTAATGTAGCGAAACATTCGTTCTACTCTATGATGAGCTCTAGTCAAACATTAAAGAAAATGCTACGTGATATATGTCTACTGTATTGAGTTGTCTGATAACTTCTTCGGCATCTCGACACTCTTGTTGATTTGATTGTTGTCGATTCAAAAAAATCAAGTAATCAATCAGTCAACAGTGTAATTACCATTTTAACCAATGAAATGCCAGCATTTTCTTGGCAATTGTTGAGTATCATTCTTCCAGAAAGAATGACGTTGTGAAGAAATCTATAAGGTCACATTTGAGCTGGTTGTAGTCCTTGATTTTTTCTCCCGCGTATGCTGATTAAGAGCGTGGAAGAGATGACAATCTGACGAAGCAAATCAAAGCTGTATGGTGAATGTGATGCCCGTGATTTAGCCCACTTTACCAAAATGTGGCGAGTTGACTTTGCAATGTGAGATCCTGGAGATGGGAAACCCTGAGTCATTTGAGACACCTCTAACGCTGCTGCTGCCAGCTTATGAAGTTGTTACCCGTCGGTCATCAACACTGATTGCTTCTTTGCTGTCGAACATTCCCCAAATAGCATGCCCTACTAATCTGAGAAAACTGAGGGCATAATCTTCCGAGCATGGAACTTGGACCTTGCTTGACCTAACCGCTCTCTGCTATGATGCAGCCAGTAGGCGAGGCGCGTAATGCTCTCCTTCTCTTATTAGATCCAGGACTTTACACCAGTGATGATCGAGCTGAGAAAGTCCTGCCTGTACGATTGCAACGGAAGACTTGCGCGCATGGTTTTGCGTGCAGCTCGATCTTGGTCACTCAATGCATGAGGTCTCCCTCGAGATACCACTTTGCGCTATACTAATTCATTTAGATGGCGAGCGATGGTGCTAAGGTCGTATCCAAATGGGGGCTAAAGCTGTTAGACATTTTCCAGCATACTACATCGTTCTAACATTAATTTAGTGAAATAGATAAAAGTTGAATTAAGTGATAGCGCGAAAGAAATTATGGGTTAAATTAATAAATTCTTCAATCTTTCAAGCTTCCTCATTGTAACTTTTCTAGCTCCTGAGAAAAGCGATTTCTTCATCCCACGCGACGATATTATCAAACTGAACTGGATTCAGATGAATTTCGACGTTTCACAGGTGAAGCTTCGCTTGTTGATTCATTGACAGAAAGAGAGAGAGAGAGAAATTAGCTGTTTTAGTCTCATGATCTGTTGTACTTCAAGACATCGTGTGACTACAGGAATTCATTTTTCATTAAAAATGCATCCTTATCAAAGATCAATATCATTGTAAATGTGTATTTTCTAAGAGTCATGAAGGTAACTATGAATCACTTTTCGCAACACAACAAAAGTAATGTCTCCATTGAATAGTCATGCAACAAATAAATGACATAAGACATAATATAGTACTAAATACCCAATAATGTAGAGATGTGTGCAAAAAGATTTGCGTGAGCCGGTATTCCAATCCAGATCTCAGTCTTTCCCGGGAGCGCGTGCTGAACGTTGCATAACCGACGTTCGTTTTGCACACCACTCTTTCTACGCTACAAAGCGATCTGTAAACACCTAACATCTACGGTTTGGCGTGGGGGAGACCACTCACACCACTTTACATTACTGGGTATACTGTAAGATCATAACACCACAATATGCGGTGAAATAAAATGAATTTTGATTGTTTATTGAAACCCAGTATCAGTCAGCATAAGTGAGTTCAATGTCAATAAGTGACTGCCCCACGCCAGAACGTAAGATGGTTGGCTGTTGACAGATAACACGTTGTAGCGTAGAAAGAGCGATGTGCAAAACGAACGTCGGTGCTGCAGCGGTTCAGCACACACTCCCGGAAAAAGTAAAATCTCGGTTCGAATCCCGACTGATGCAAACGTTTTTGCACACCACTCAACATCATTGGGTTTATTGTAAGATCATAACACCGCAATACGTACTCAAATAAAATGAGTTCTGATAGTACTACATATATAACCGATATATGCTTCGATCTTCTACATTTGGTTAAATATGAAGCAGAATACCATCGATAAGAACTTGCTTCTTATTCGTTGTCACAAAACAAACAAGAATGTATCATACAGCTCTATTTGCGAAAACAGTAAGACAGACGTCTCCGTGATGATCTCTCTGCCATTTGCTACCTTGGTGTGGTACCCATTCGATAAGTTATATCTTGTGTTCTCAAAATATGGATGATGAGTTTCGACACTGATATTGTCTTTTCACATTCAAATCACGTTCAGTATCACTCAGTGTCGTAATAATTTCCAAAGAAATCATAAGCTCCTTTTCAATTCAGTTGAATGCTGACAGTAAGTAGCACCCGAAGCTTATAAAAAAAAGCTGTTGTCTCGCATGTTACTAGTGCTTAAATTGCCAAATCTGTCTCGTAATTGAAATGACATTGCTATCGCTTTGCAGCTAAGTGAAAAATCGAGCAAGATCATTGCTGGAATTTTATTTCGCTCTGTTTGTATTTCAATCACGTGACTTTGCCGTAAAAAACCAAAAATAAAGCAAAAAAAAGCTCTAATGTCAATTCTATACTCCAAGCTGGGCAATGAAACTTGACAAATGAAAATAAAAACGATCATCTCCTTTCACAATTTTGAACAATAAACTAAGTGTTAGAGGAAGACTTCATTAGAACAAACCTAGTCAAAGTTGTGGGATGCAAAGAAGAAATTCTATGCGAAAATTACGAAAGCGAGTGAACAGATTGGAATGAAGCTTAATAGAGCTCTCAGTCTTAACAAAAATGATCAGCCCATGGTGGTAAAAGTATTGAGATAGTGCTATCGCCCATATCTTGGCAGCACAAGTTCTAAGTGCTTCTGATGACATATTGTTTCCAGAAAGCTGTCTGCATGAGCAACGCTGGTTTGTTTGTCGTAGGTGTGTTCAACGTCGCCATTATTCTGATTTCTGCAACGATTATCTTGCTAGCTGCTCGTCTTCATGCGTTGAATAAGAAGCTACAGTACTAATCACGATGTGCTTTAAGTATGGATATCGTAGCGTTTAGGTTTGACAGATATCATGCTATGTGATATGTTTAACTAGAACGGTAATATTCTTCTTCCAGCTATGGAACTAATGCATATGTATTAGAGATAGGGTTTGGTACTGTTCAAATGATGGTGAAATGTTCACATTTGTCATGCTGTGAAGAAAATTATATTTAGATAAAATTTTGACACGATAGTGATTGATGAAAATAAACTTGTATAATATGAGAGCAACGTATGCAGGACCCAACTCAAAGACAAAAAAAGGGTGTGCTCAATATTGAGAAGAGGAACGTATGATCTTTGTTGAACTTTCGGTGACGAAATGTATCCATTTGAAAACACCCAATTTTCAGAGGCCTTTCTCTCCGGGAAAACGTTTTTCGCAAACTTTTAGGAATCAGTTGAGCCTATGTCTTAATGAACTCAATAATCTGCTTTGTTTATATGAAGTTTTTCTCAATGCGTTGGAGCAGCGAAAAATACTGTGTTTAGCACACAGTTTGCTTGGTTTGCTGGGCTAAGATTTGAAGGTGGCTTTTCGTTGATTTATCAATAGTTGTTCGATAGCCAAAATTCCAACAATTTGAACGCTAAAACTAATTTATGTAAAGCCTACATATACCTCTGTTAGAAAAAGAGCTATTATGTTTGGCGCCCAGAATAGTTAGCAAATGGCTAAAACATCAAGGTGAGTTTATTAGGCATTGTAGAACAAAAAAAAATTTGCATTTATGAAGTGATAGAACAAAGTCTTTTCTAAAAGCCTACTTCAAAAAATCAGAAATTTTTCTGAACGGGGAAAAGTTTTTGAATGAATGACAAAAATCTCAAGCCTCTCAAACGACGTTGTGAGTAGCGATTTCAACTAGCGCCTCGAATGGGCGTGTCATTAGAGAGGGATTTCGTTATTTATTCAGCAATTTTTCTCCGTTTCTAGAAAACTCCTTAGGTTTTTTGCACTAGCAATGCAAAACAGAGTTTGTTCTATCTCTCTATAGGTCAATACCCTTCATCTGCTTCACCTTACCAATTAAATCCGATATGAGGTTCTGAGGTTCAAGCGACTGGGCTAACTGCTTCGATTGCAAAACGTGATTTTCTTTTTTTGCTCTGACAGCACTTTATGTAAATGCTTGGAAAAACTAATTTTATCTCTAACACTGTCGAGATTTGAGCTAACGAATGAGCATCAATAATCCAGCGAAAATCAACTCACAGACCCCAGCCGAGCTAACAATGCAAACTGAGTAAAAGTATAATATTATTTCCGCTTATACAACACAATAAGGAAGGCTTTCTAGAAACCAAATAAATTACTGAAGTCGCCTAGATTTATGCTTACAGGCGATAGCTGAAATTTTGAGAAAAACGTTTTCTTTTCAGCGAGAAAGACCTTCAGAAATTCGTGTATTCAAATGGATATATTTCCCCTTAAGAGGGTTAAAACACCTAACCGAATTGAATGCTCTATGATTCAGCAACAGGAAGCAGTATGGAGCATAACCACAAGAGCGCGGAGGTACGAACACATGTAGCTTGATGTGATTTTTTATTTACGATTGTTCTTTCCGAGGGTCTCAATAAGTTTTCCATTACACCATTACGCTCTTCGCTTTGCTTTTCTCCCATCATGTTCTCACGTTATAGGTGGCTGTCAGCAAATATCCGTAACGGATTTCAAACATAATGAGCCTCCGAAAAACAAACGCGGAATGGAATCACCTCATCTTCCTTGGTTCTATCTCAGATCCCAACACTCTTATTGGTGTATTTTGAATTGTTCCTTCTCACAGAAATAAAGCAGTAAATAATGCTGGAATTGACTACAACTTTAGCTTAACTGGGATTTATGCCAATTTGCTCTCCACGGATCAATAGCGTCGCGAGTGATTGCTGAAAGCCACCGAAAAGTTGAAACACGGCTGACAGAAAGACAGTCCGGAGCTTCCATGAAGTAGTGGAAAACTAAGTGAGTCTCGGAATGATTAACCACCAATTGGAATCACATCAGGTAGCGACTTTCGTTCGTGCCTTAGGACTCTTATGGTTAACATATTTCAGTTCATAATAAAGCGTGTTTGTTGATATAGAAACCTAGGTAATCTCTTGGCCTCCTGCCAGCCATTGAAAATGTTCATTGGCTTTTTAACCTTAAAAGTCCTAATTCAAACAGCAGTCAAAGAAAGGGGTCTCGTCCAGAAGGTAGCAATGGCCTTTCTAAATGCACCGCTAAAATTTGTTGATGGCGCTAACAAGTTCCGGAGGCTCATTAAGTTTGCCCACTGCACCATCCCTTCTCTCGTTTCACCTTTCTGACTTCTTTTCAAGAATTAAGCAGTGAATAGTCAAATTTTTCTCAGCCACGGATTCAGCTTAAGGTGGATTACATGTCTATCTGTGGTTTCCTAGATCAAATCCGTTACGGATAATTGCTGGCAGGCATCGATAACTTGAAAACATGTTGGAGAAAGGCAGAGCGAGGACCATAATAGTTTAGTGGAAAGCTTGCTGAGGCCCGGAAAAGATAACTGCATATTGGAAATCACCTCAGGTTACATATTGCGCTCGTATCTGCGCAATCTATAAAGCGGGTATGTTTCATACTGTATCCTGCTGCTGAAACAAACCAAACAGTGAATAGGTTATAAATACTAAATGTGATAGTTGGAGTGGGCATTTTCGCAACAAACAGACTGAAATGCATATTTTGAAGCGATATGTTCTTATAAAGGGCTCATGTGGCACAGTAGTTAAAGGTGCTCTGCATCGCACACAAGGTTGGTGGTTCAACCTCACGCTCATTCACTTACCAAGATATTCATCCCTCAGGTATTGATAAATTGGTACCAGACTTGTACCAAACTTCTTGGAGGATAACTAGCACTGACTTTATACAGCGGTAGGCCACCGCGAGTCATTGTAAAGACCAGATATGCATTCAATCATCTCAAACGAAGTTAGAAATTGAAAACGAATCCATGGCGCCTCCCTCAGAGATTGATCAACTACCAGAGCATTATCCTTCTAACATTTAATTCCATATAATATTTTCTAGTGCTTACTTTGAAACTCTCAAGATTCAAATTGAGAATCTTCAGTCAAACGTTAGAAAGCAGAAGCTTCAATCTAGAACGAAGTGTTTAGATAAAACACCTCATGAACGCGTTTATGACAGCTGCTTTTTACAGTATTCGAATTCAGCATAGAGCTCTTAGCTTATTCCAAGAAGGATGTATGTTGATGGTGTAGTGGGTCGTTGATCACTTATAGTTCCTATTATGCCAAGCGTTCGCGATAAATGCACTGATCTAGAGCAAATGCGTAAACATAAGCAAGTATTTGAAGAAAGTGTAGTTCATTCACGGCGCTGACTTTGGCCTGCTTTGGTGATTAAAGTTCACATTAGCATCGCACAGACATTGGAAAAAAGGAATCAATGGTTTCCACAAGTCAATGACATATAATATTCATTTCCTTACTGATGCAACCTGCTAGGATAACTTCAAGTTTCATAGATCGATGGTGCTCAAGTTTCTGCGTAAAGAGTATGAACAACCTCTATAACAAAGGTCCGATTGGCTTATTTTGCGTGTTTTACAAGCCTTTCATGAGAGTTGTCCTTATTTACATCATCCCAAAACTTTGCTAAAGCCTAGCATTTAGAATAGCGCGGATAACATAAGCGATTTAGTAACATGGATTACATTTAATCTACTAAGAAGAGCAACACACATGCAGTCACTATTTCAGTTTGTAATTTGTGTACGTATATTTCCTAGATATTTTGAATATTAGGTATTCTCATAGCTTTTGGCATTAAAGCTCGTGTAGAATCCATCAATCTTTCTTCTGATTGTTGCCTCCTGCCTTCAACATTCATTCTGATGATTGTCACATGATCACAGTCAAAACTGTCGGCCAACTCTTCGATACTCAAAGTCGGATCCTCTTCAACTGCTTTGATGACGACCTATCGATCAAGTTCGCATGGATATTCGGAACGCCGCTCATTCTTTCATTTGGCGTTGCCATCGTGAAACTCAGCAACGAACCGAAGCGCTGTTCGTATGGACACAAATTCTTGAGCCTTTGCACAGCTGATGTTATCAAAGGTGATTTGTGCATCGCGTCTCAATTCGCACTCATAAAGCAGCAAATTGCGGAGAGACTTCGTTGAGCGGCCAAGATGCGGCAATTATGAGCAAATTTAGTACCAAAAGGAAGATCAGGAAATTCTGCACAGAACGGTATTAATTTGTTACCTGAGAGATGGCAGAAATGTGTTCAGACAGGTGATACATATTTTCAAGTGTTATTGAGGAATTATAATTGCTTCTGGTTAGTAAATCTGGTTTTTTACCGCTCCAGTATCAAAACCTATGAGAACACTTAATAGAAAAAAAAATGTGTTCGTACAAGTTGCCATTATTTCGTGCAGTGAGCATTTTCTTCAAAAAAAACTTACACATCTGTTAATGCAATTTTTGTAATGAGCATTGTATTTGGTACTGAACTACACATTTTGTACGGTCAGCATTAGAGCATTTCATATTTTCTCGAACGGTTGCATCCAGTGCCACATGTTTACAATAATGTTTAATGGCTTTTAGATTGCTTGACGACACTGTGTAACATCGTCATGTAGTTTCAGAACAACTGACAAAGCCTCTCTCAAAAAATGAAAAGTCAAAAAAATCTAATCTTCTAAGCGAGGCACGTGCTCATTAGGGATCTTCTATACTATATTTATTAAGCACATACGAATGAGAGCAGTTATGGGAAGAGACATAAATACATCGGCCATATCTCTTCTATGTCAACGAACAGCTTCCCCTGGTTGTAACTTCAATAATCTACTGTCGTGATGTATTCTGGAAAAGGATTGCATTATAAACAGGAATATCATGAAAAAGTCCGTCCTACCTTTCCACTCCTGCCCCATTTACTGCTGCTAAAACTTTTTTTTATCCCTAGATAAATTGTAAGGTTTCTACCTGTTTTTACTCTAAATTCCATCAGATCAGATCATTCCCTGTAGAATATCCGAGAAAATCAAAATCCAAGCCGACTTCATACTAACTGCAGCATTGATCACTTCATACTAACTGCGGCATTGATCAGCATTGCTTTCTTGAAGAGCTGACACGAGATGGTTATCAGCACTTTTGAGAGCTGGGAAAGGTCAAATTGGCAAGATGTTTACTCAGTCGAACACATTCGCAACGTAAGGAAAAAATTTTGTTACATAAGTCTTTATGCATAACAGAAATGCCGGTCATACAGTGTTGAACAAATTTTGCCCTTAAAAACCACTATCTACTTATCAAGAAAACGTTGAGTTAGAAGTAAGGCGTGCACCACATTTTGTTATGGAAATTCTCCTCCATCCAGAAAGTTGAGCTTAATCTCATTATTATTTTCCTTCGTCCAGAAAAGTGAGCATAATGATCATTACTGAAGACCGAGTCACATCACAAATTCAAATGGTTTGCGAATCCCGGTAATTTTTCATCACTAAGAATTTCGCCTTCTGATAAAGGGTCCCGGAACAGAAAAGATTGACACAGAACTTTTCCATTATCAATTTCATATCATGACGGGATGTAGTGATCATCTCATGCTCTTTCATCAGGAGTGCTAGTGGAGCGTAATAGTTTCAAAGATTTCGATGGCATTTCTCCAGGCCAGATTGTTTTGAGATGCTTCAATAATTTTTGTTCTCTTACACAGATGTAAATCCTACAAAGATCTTCTACAGCTGGCTGCAATCAAAACTTATGCTCAAAAGAACTTATGCTAGTTCGGCAAAAATTTTGAGTTTATTGATTAGCAGCTTGTAGTTTTCGCTCGGATTTCCTTATCTGCAAGACATAATGGGAGGGCAACCTTTTTGGTCCCCCCTAATCTGGCATGGAAGTATCTAACAAAGAATTTGTAGAACAGTTTTTTGTTGCTGATGATAATCTCTATTTTGTTGTGAAACATGTCAAGTTCTCTAATTAGCTGTCCAAGTTGGTAAGTATCAGTTGATGATCCATACGTCGTGACTAGATAAAGCTTGTCTATGCGCGACAAAGCAGACTCCTTCGACATTTCCTAACAAAGACTTTTTTCCACGAATGACGAGAACTTCTTATCTATCTCTCAATGTCGGTTTTCCCACCTTTCGTTTCTTGTATGGTGATCAGAAGGAAATAGATGTGCCCGTCAGCCTCAAGAAGGCAGTATGGGTTGCGTTGGGAAGACTGTTTTGGTGTTATAAGTGCAAAGAAAGAAACACACTCTTTGGCATGTGTAGGTGTGTCCGCTTTGTTCATTCAAAATAACGTCTTGTTGAGCCTGAGATCTGACCGCTTCTCATTCGTCTCCTCGCTCGACACCGTGAATGAGTTCTCTCTATGTACAGGTTACTGAGGCGAAAATCCTGCTCGTGCACTCATTTTTGTCCCTGGAGTCCCGAGGTTAGCGTGACTGAAACCTTACTCGAGTCGTCACCACACCAGATAATCGTTGCCCCTTCTAGACCGGAGGGGATTTACCAAACTGCGTGTGAGTGATATCAAGAGAATATCAAGAGTATGGTAGTTCCTGATATGGTTTCCCTATACCTGTGCTTTCCGAGTCGAAACGTCGGACTCTTTCTCAGCGTGGAAGGCCATACTGGGGGGATGAACTCTCGCTGTGTTACGCAGGCTAACACTCAGGATTGCACCTCATGCATCGCATAAGATTAGGCAGTAAACTTCCCAAAGATTTCTATCATATAATTCTTATTTTGCTTCATTCGTCTACTACTGCTGTTCAAACATCAGTTCAGGACCTCTTGCTAACGAAAATTATTAGTTATCGCAAAATCAACATGGTATATGAAAGGAGGTACCTGAAGTTTATTTTTTACTCCATATAAGGGTTTTCATATCCAAGCGAAAACTCATGAGGTGGCGCATACTGTTGTCAAGTACACTCCTATCTCTCCGACGCTTTGTGGAGTGGAGTAGATGACTCATTCTAGGTATTGATCAACGCCAAAAGCTTTACTCCATTTTGTTTGCATAAACCAAAATGTTAAGCATATAAATAGATAGACTGATATTCGGCCTCTATTAGTGCTCATACTCTCAAACGTTGCAGATAATGCTTCAAGAATGTGTATTGTTTTGCCAAAAGTGATGCAGTTATCACCCAGAAACTATGATCAAATGCGAATCGAATTTCTTTCAAATGTCGTACAAAAGTTACGCCTTGTCTTCCATGAATCCAGAGATATTCGGCAAATTGTATCACACTCGAGCGATCCGTTAGCTATTCGTTGTCAACTTAAAAATCCGTACTATCATACAGATTAGACGATTCTTAGTGGATAAAACGGCAGAACCTCCCTATTGCCCAGAACAGGCAACAGCTGGCGCTGTAGTGAAAAGGTCAGAACACTAGAGCGGCTCTAGCAGCGCTATTTTGTGATCTGAGCAAAAATCACGGCCACTATTGAATGTTTTGATGTGGTAGCAATAGCACAGACCGTGAGGTCACGATTTGATTATATGGGCGAATACTGACCGCCTGTGTGAATGACGATTGAAAGCTGCATAACGTAGCCTCTTTTCTCTCATCAAACACTTGTTTACCTAGTCTAGCTTTCCCTACAGTCAATCTTTCTTTCTCGAAAAAACTCTTCAGCAATCTCATTATTACAATTATACACTTTTGCTGCGAAGAATGAGTTTCAAACAATGGATTTATAAGTCAAAAGTTTTGTAATATTAGAAGGAAAAGAGTTCACCTCCACTGTACACACAAAAATGTAACACAGCCGATAAATGGACGTAACAAAACTATGTGTACAAAACGACCAGCGTGTAAATGCGATGTGCAAACGCGTGCATTCACTCGTTTATAAGCATCCGGCCTCACCGACAGCGGCTATTAGTACAGTATTCATATTTGGATGGCATCTTTTTCCCCATAAATGTGTAATTTTTTGCTTTATTTATTTTTATTCACGCGACCAACTACCACAATGTTCTGCGCGAACCCCGCACTTCTTGCATTTGAATAATTTCCTCGAGTCACCCTCCACAAACGTCTTCATTTCAAGCATTCCACGTGATTTGCAAGGAGTGATCAGGGATGAGATCGAACCAGAAACTTGTCAAGCTCAGTGACCTACATCACTAACCACTGCGTTATGCCCGCAGGTAATATTAAAATAGATCAATATATCCTGACATGACCATTCAACGTGGACGAACTATAACAGCTATCGTGACCGCAGCTCGTGTGTCAACAAACACTCCGTCCGGTCCTCCGTCCGTAGTGTTCTTTCCGTTCGTCCCGACAATGAGGAGTCATCGCAGCCAGTCGCCAGTCAGCTAAGCGTAGTTCCGACCTTCCACACAATGCCATCTCCACTCTAACAAAAGGTGGGCGGCCTTTCACTATTACTACGTACTCTGGTATAATTGTCGAATCAATAGAATAGCGTCGTTAGTGTAAACAAGAAGAGATCGGCCCGGAATTGTTGTAATCCTTGGGAACATTCTTACGGTGAATGTGCTGAGGGACTGAATGGAATCGATCGTGCGATGTCCAGTAGTCGGTGTGTTTTGTGTTCAAAATGTCCGATATCACCATGCGCATTTGTTACGCTCTTTCCCATCATATCTATGTGTCTGTGCCCGATATTCCCCATAAGCAATAACCCGCGTAGTACTTCATTCTCGTAGCAGTTTTGTGTACCTTTTGATTGTTTTGCCACCACCACCGTCATTCTCGTTCGTCGAACTCCTGTCGCTTCCAGCAATCATCGAGTTCATCATAAATTAATCGATTTTCTATCCGAACTCGAAAATATCATTGAGGTTTTCGCAATTCGCAAATGATCAATGTGTGAACATTGCACTACGTGAATCCCTAGTCGGATTCTACACTGTTTACGATTTTCGTGTTGTTTTCTTTTTTTTTCTAAATCTCTCCCCTCTAATCTACAAATGTTTCTTTCATATCACCACTCTTACAGCAGTGTCGTGCTGTCATAAATATGCATCTAAGGATACTGAATGATATCCATGACTTTGAATCTCGCCGGATGAAGTGGACCACCCACGTCTCATCCCTTCCGGTGGCGCGTGCTAACCACTACACTATAGGGGCTCTGACCGAGTTTCAAAGTTTTACAGATCACATAGCGCAATCATGTTCATCCTGTATTTCAGAAATTAAAAGTCTATATCTGTTTGCAGATGGCTGCATGGATACTTCTGATGCTCTTCCCACCGGTGACTCTCACTGTGCTGTTGGTGATTGTGGTTGCATCATTTGGTGGTACACTAGGAATACGAGAACTATTCGTGGAGGAATTAACACGTATATTTGAGGTGAACGATTGCTTCCATTTATTTTCATAACATATTTCGTTCCGAGTGAGCGAGAGAATGATGGTGTAAACACAATGTTTCTAAAATATCTTCAAGAAGTGTTATTTTCTCCTCACATCGTCATCATAATACTTGATGAAAAGTGAAACAGTAACAATATAAGTAAGGATGTTACTAATATTCAGGATTTCTTGTTGGCCAAGCGTACTAATTATGATATTCCGTATAAAGATGACAAAGCTGAAATTTCAACTAATTAGCTGTGCTAGCTGTTTTTTCTTATAGAAAAATTTTTCATGTACGCTTAAGAAGTTTTGTTTCGATTTTGATTGACATATTAACAAAGTCTTATTTGTTCGTTCTTTTTGGTTTTGAAATTTTAATATGGCGTGCCTGAATTTTCCCATAGAGATTATTTCGAAGCGGATTAGAACTTTAGCAATTTCACGACTGGCGATGTTTTATTCTAGGCATGCACTAAGGCAGAAATTAAGAAGTATGAAGAATGAAGTTTCTGGAGATTATCAAACCATGTGGGTGCGCTATTCATCATGTGGCAACTTTGGAGGTTATTAAATGCATATCTGACCTCTGCAGTAATTCGCAGTGTCCCACCGATGTATCTGGTCACTGCTTCTATCTTATCTGCTCCCACTCGCTAATTCCGGAATGACAGAAAGACTGGTGAGCCTTAAGCGCTGGACTGAAGCATCACCACATGCACGTGGGAGGGCACCTCAAGTCACTGAGCCCCACACGTGACACTCAGGAAGAAATTGCTCGTTATAGCATCATCATCGTATAATATGCATCAGAAATACGGCATGTTATTTCATGGTTGATTCCGTGCTTTTGTGTGGCTGGAGGAGTAATACTATCCTATTTGGAATAAATTTTACGTCAGTCGCACTACCAATTGTCATACAAGGAAAACCACGATTTGAGAGAAAATTTAGCAAATGAATGATTTGGAGTGCTTTGGAAGCTTTCTCAGTGTGGTGATTGTTGAAATTGTGATATTCAGTAATTTGTCATCTGAGGATCTGATCAACAAAGCTTTGTTGTCTCAGAATGCAAGTGGTAGCAAATTGGTTCAATTTTGTTACTTTTCTGTTAAAGTTTCGGTCAGTGCATCAGTGCAATTTTGAAACTTCTGCATCGTGTCTACGCGGAGATGCTTTCATGTCTTCGCTTATTCAAATGTATTTTTCCTCTTTAGCTGTCTATCAGCCAAAGAGATACCCGTATATTACTTCTTGATCTAACAAATCGTACAAGAGCTTCATCATCACCGGCTCTGCAACGCTTCAAGACACTCATTTGTCAGTGTTGCCATCACGCTCATTGATGGAATAAGTGTAATCACCTACTATACGCAATTTGAATAGTTAAAGTTTATTTTGTATGGACCTCTAAGACGGCATGAAAGTCTCGCCAACGCACGCCATTTTCATGCTTAGTTCTTTCAAAAGGGACTATCATCGGAAATCCGGCGATTATAACCCATCACACTGTCGTATCACCCACCTAGTCGCCGGCTCACCTCGTCGTTATCACATTCGGCGCGGACCTCTTTATTCACTTTCTTCAAATCGTTCATTAGGACGTATTAGAAATTCTCTATTTTTTTCGTGTCTTCGGAGTCTTCATCATTTTCTATGATTTTTGATTTGCCTTTGGCTAACATGAATATTTCTTGATACTTGCAAAAACCTTACAAAGTGTTAAAGTTGAAACATAATAGCTTTTGGAAAATCACTTAGCTCTAGAAGAAGAGTGGAACATCACTCACCTTGGTAATAATCGAATAAGATAATGGGAAATCTTAAACACAGCGGTCACCTTTTATATTTATCAACGAAAATTTTGAAATGAAGCTCACCCCAGGCAAGATGATTCGAACCTATAAGAAATGGATTTTCCAATACTAAGTGATTTCTCTTACGTTTTTAAACACAGTGATGTGTCACACTTACCTAGGTAGATGACTTATATCCATAAGAAAAGACGTCTAGAAACGTTCAAAAACTCAACTATACTTCGTAATGTCTGCAAAACTCTAAAAATTGCTCACAATGCAGGTTTGCGCTACAAGACGTGCTTTTTTCTAATCAAATAGGTGATGGGAACTTTACAAGGACTTGGGATGTTACAGAGAAAAGAATAGCGGGTATTAGAACGTAAAATATACATGAATGAACGAGAAATTCCATCCGTTGGCGATTAATAGCGAAAAAACAAGGAAGCACGGTAATTGGTGGGTGGAAAAATGTCGTCAAAGAAGTCTTATTGGGCAATAGACAAAAATTAGGCCATTTGGGACCGGACCTTTTCCGTTTTTTCTCGGACCTCCAGCAATCATTCATTAGCTCAAATCTCGGCGATTTCAACACTATACTAGGTTTTTGAAAGGCCTTGTTAGTGCGCTGTAGCAATGAGAATAAGATTACACTTGGCTTATGGCGCAAATTTTTTGCTCGGCGAGAGTTTGTGAATAGCTTTTCAGCATATCGAGAGAAAATAATGTTTTCTAGCGATATTGGAAGAAATCTAAAGATTTTTAAAATAACGAAAATTACGCTCTTTCGTAGCAGCAAATATAATTGCTGCGCGCTGTGCGATTCGACTGAGCGCGATTCTCGTTATATATTGAGAAATTTTTTCTCCGCTGAAGCAAAATTTTCTAAATGTCCCGCAATAGAGTTGTAAAAGAGATTTCGCCCTATCGTTCTGTCTGTATCAATTTTTTCCACAATGTCGGGAAGTTTTAAAGATCCCTCCATGAAATTCAAGCTACGGACTAATTACTTTGGGCATGAAACGTGACATTTTTCGCGCTCTTACCACCTTTTTTGAAGAATTTTTCACGACATTTGGGCTTCTAAATAGCCGAGATTGGTTCTATCGAATGAGTGCTAAAAGTCTAGCGAAAAGCCATCCATAAAATCTAACCAAGCAAAACTCCCTAGCCGAACAAAATGGATAAAGCAAACCGAGTAAAAATTTCTCTATTCTCTGCTCCGACACATTAGGAAAACTTTTTTGGGAACCATATACACTTTTGAAATTGCTGAGATTCAATACTTCGAATAATTATCAAAAGTTGAGACGAAACGCTCTGCCCAGCGGGTGAGGTAAGCATACAAGCGTGTGTAGTATGGAAAACACGCCATCCCGATAAGGTTGAATAAATGAGCATTTGTTCAGCATTCGTGCAAATTCCAAACAATTTAGTAGCTCTGTCCCCTCAGTCATCTTCATTTCAGTGGGGATCTCAGTCCACAAACCAGTATCGCTACTGTGACGACGAGAATATAGAGTCTTCCGCTTCAGGACAATCTCAGTCGCCACGTATCAAAAAACGATACTCATCCGGTGATCTAGGTAGGTTTCATTTGTTGACAAACTCAACATCTTTTCTTTGTTTTTGCTTTTTTGTCATACTGAACTTTGTGAGGTGAATCGTTTGTAAATCATGCTTAATGTAAGACATATACTAATCGAAATTGTGAAATGCATGCATCTCGTGTAACTCCGTAAGTGCTTTGAGATTAGGAACACCTGAAGTGTCTGTTTTTAAGGTATCATTCATCGTGAGAAATCAGATGTTCTTGACTCCAAGCTACACTCTACGGTTGAACCTCTGCATCGACGGACAACTGTCAGTGTGGTTGTGGACGACAGTATCGACTTCATAGCGGTTCGTAAAGTTTAGACTTTCTTTCTTGATATCTTGTCCAGATTCTCGAGAGCATGCAAAATATTTACATGAAATATAAGTGAACAGTTCAATATCGGTGAATGAAATGGAGTGTTTGTTGACTGACAATGTGAGAAAAGCATAATTCCTCAACACTTGGTTCTATCGATATCTCGTAATTGTTGTTGTCTTACTAGCGCTGAGTGATATCAAAGTGTGCTATGAATCTTGCAAAAGATCTAGGCATCGGCGGGGTCTTAGAATAACAATTTATCCACAGAATAGTTTCGGTTTTTAGTCTTTAAGCTATATTATTCGGTACATTTTTGTTTGGGAGTGAATATACCGAAATGTACATATTTTATGAGAAAGATAGAGCTCCGCTGTTTTACTTCGTCATAAAATTTTATGTTTTTGCAACCAAGAGATTTATTCTAGAGGTCTTGTACGAGCGGATTAGTATTTAGAAGTTTTCCCAGGAAGTAGCCGTCGATGTGGTTCTGGCTGGCTCTATAATAGTCATCTGGCGAGAGATCCGATGTATATCATGGATGATGATTATTGTGCATTTTTTGCAAATTTCTTATCTCTTGAAATGCTGTCGTGTTGATTATGAGCCATGTGAATTTTGCTTCGTCATGTTACAAAATCGGCTCCGTCCGTTGGATCCATGTAGTTCGTCAATGCTGCGGTTTTTACTGTTTTTCGCAGATCAACCGATCGTTCTGTCACTAGATCTTCACTAAAATTGAAGTTGTCCGACCACAAAACGGTCTTTGTGTCCATCTTACGAGTTATTTCGATGCTTGATTGTTGTTAAGTTGTTCTGCAAAACATCGTCGGGAGTTGATGTAGAGTCAGTACCTCTTGACAGGTCACATAACAGTCAGGCGTTGTATCTTTTCATTGTCCTGAAAAAAAAAACGTGGAACAATGGTAATTACTTTGTTGTTTGTTCAAGTCGTGTGACGCCCATTTGTTGAGATCTTCAACTTTACTCTTCCATGAACAGTTTTATGATTTCCGCTTCGCACAGATCTTCTTGTGCAAACATTATGCCGAGTTCTGGGATTGAAAATACTCCAATAATACTAAAGAACAGTCTAAGCCACGACTGAGTAATCTAAGGGTTCTCCTTTCACAAAATAAAGCACATGCGATTGATTAACTATTGTGTTTCAACGAAATATCCTTGGAGAAGTCATACGAGAATGGTCGATTGGTTTTGATTTTGAGTGGTTAAAGTTTCGTGGTTGATGTTTTACTGGCTTAAGAACTATTTATATCCTAAAACGTGTTTCAAAAACATCAACATTCATTACTCATAAGAGGTCTCATTAACTTTTTTTGGGGACGCGGCCTTTTTGGCTTCTCCCTTTGACTTCTATAGGTCTTCAGTAGCTCAGTTCTCGGCGATTTCATCACTTTATTTGGTTTTCAAAAAGCTCAGGTATCGTGATGTAGCAGCTAGAGAAAATTACGTTTCCTCTCCGGCGCGCTATTTGTACGGCTGGCTTTCCTTGGCTTACAAGACTTTTATTACTCGTTTGATAGCGTAAATGTCGTTCCTTCTGATACTGGATTTGCTTTTCTGGAAGATCTTCATAGAGCGGTGTAGGAGCGAAAAGAAGATTAATTTCAGATCTGAAATAACTGCACCAAAAACATTTGAGCTGATAGAGGAAGTCATGTTGTATCAGAACTCCTAATGTTTTACTTATGCATTGATTATGTTTCGTTTTCACAGTTTTTTTTTCACTGTGCGGATCCTAGTGCTTCTATCATTCAGTCATTCTTTCATCTTGTTCTCGAACGTCGTAGAATACTGGTTCAGTGCATCTTCTTGCAGTCTCGAGTATATCCTGGCTGTGGCGTTCCATAAAGCGTTCGTAATTGGCTGCCGGAGAGTGTTGTGGGATGGGGATCGGCACCACGCGCCACGACGAGCATCTCAACCACGCGGTAACGGCGCCGTCGTTATACTAGAATATCAAAAGAGTTCTAAAAATTTTTTGAAACGGAAAGAAAAGTTTCCAAATAATTTACCAAAATGGCGCCCTTTCGGGGCGGTGCATGTGGCCCGATTCAAGATTGTTGCGAATTCCGTAATTTAGTTAACAAATTTTTCTTCATTTGAAGAGAATTTCTAAATACAACATATAGGAATAGTGGAAGAGGCTGTGTTGTATTGTTTTATAGGTATCAGATTTCATTTCCATTCTATGTAACCGGAAAAAGCCCGATGTAAGGTTCAAGCTAGGAGCTAATTAGTCTGATGATGAACAGCAGTTTTCTTTTTGTTACTAAAGCGCTGTAAAAAAGGCCCTTCGTCGAAACAAATTTACCATTGAGATGATTATTTAAACTAATGAATGAGTACTGAAAGTTCAGTGAAAAGTCAACCACAGAATCTCGCCGAGCAAAAAATGCGCGTCGAAGGTGAAGCATAATTCTATTAGGTTTTCTTAAAAGTGTGGCGCTTGAGCAATAATCACCAAATTATTGACCAGAAGCAATCAAAATTGCTTAACAACTTTGTTAACAACATTAACAACAACAACACTACAACAACACAACTTACTGTTAAGAACAGACGATCAATTAAGCACTACTGTGATCACGTAAATCGCTGCAATCGGGCTCCGTTACGTCGATGTCGCCGCGATCCACTCTGCTTCAAGGCTGCATGTCACCAATTGATAAAGAGTAAGTTGACTGGACTGCGCTAGGAGTTGCTGAATCATCCGCCATACAGTCCTGACTTGAAGCCGTCGGACTATCACCTTTTCTGCTCGCTTGAGCAGCTTTTGAGTAAGAAGAATTTCCGGGATATCAATCATTTGCGTCCAGGATTTATAACTTTCCCTGAATCCATGGATGACGAAGTCAATGAGCACAGTATTGATTTGTTGCCTGAGAGATGCCAAAATTGTGTTCAGGCTTATGGCGCATACTTTGAATACTGTTTTTAAGCAATTTTAATTACGTCTAATTAACATATGATGTTTATTGCTTTAGTGCCAAAACCAATGACAAGACCTAATATTTTCGCTGTTACAGCGCAAAATGTACTATTGATATCGCCGTTTCTTATACTATCGTATGACTATCCACTAGGTCTAATGAAGCTTTGTCCGACTAAAAATCCGAGGAGGTGCGCGTGCATTTTGTAGGATACACGTTGTCCCGAAAGGGTCAACTCTTATTCCAAGTTCAAACATCCCATTTTTTATGCAGATAGTAAAGTATGAATGACTTTCCTATCAATGAATGACTTTTTTTGGGGCAACATATTGTTAGCCCAACTTCCTAGGTTGTGGATAACGGAGAAGTGGTGAATGCTTCTTATTGTGGGTAATTCTTGTGGTTTGATTTATCGTTACGATTGTAAAACTGTCGTGGAAGAAGGCAAAAGAGCAGCACGTCTACCTTGCAGGTTAGAAAAAGGCAAAGTCGCTTAAACGTTAACCATTGAAAGCTGAGGAACGCGATCAAATCGCAATTTTTATGCAAGCCCATCGAGGTGGTGTGCACATCGACTTGTCTCTTGATACCGACGTTAAATGAACTTCGATCTTTTGACTCGTGTAATACAAATCATCTTATCCTATTAGAGTCAGATGGACTTTCAGAGTCCATTAAACGTTTCCGTTTTGGTCGAAGCTCTCATTTCGTAGGGCATAGTCATTTAGTAAGCCTAGTTTTATCCGGCACATCACGTTAATTCACAAACTCACAAATATCTGTAATAAATGCAACTGCAGATGATTTTCAAAAAACAAACTTGATTTTCCTTTTTTTGAAAGAATTAGAAAGCTGAACATCATCACCGTGTTCTCATGTTTCTACTTCTCAGAAATCTTCTTTCAATAACGTAGTATGTGAAATTTGTAGTGGTGTCGCGTCGTCTTCCATTGTACTCCTTCCTGATCCAATCATAAGAGTTAATGTGAACAGCAGTTGAACGTGTCGGTTTCCACGTCTGCTGGAGTACTACTGTATTGTGGAGCACAGCGAAAGGTGGTTACCGGTGTTCCATTGTTTTCGAGTAGCCGCTTCAGTTACTATAGATTTCTAGGATTTCCTCTTTTATTATACAGATCAATTCCTTAACAACTGCAAACGTGATCTTATCTAAAATTTTGTAACACATTCAATTCATTCCGGCGATCCAGTTCCTTTTTTTCCTTCACAAAAAACTAGCAATGTAATTTTACTATGAAACTGAATGTTCACTGTAAGAAATCACTGAGATCAATAGAATAGTATAGCTCAAATTTAGGATCAGATCTTAGATTGACGACCGAGGGAGACCATGTTTGAGTTTTACATCGCAAAAATGCGTAGATTGTTAAAAGTTTGGACTACTTTGGTTAGTTGTATACTTTCCGCTGTGTCGTAGAATTCTAGCATGGCAGGTTTTCGTTTTATTGTTTTGCTTGCTGAGCGGATACGAGGTATTAATAGCAGAGAGTTTATCAAATATCACTCTCTAGATCGAAATAATGGTTGACGTTCCTCCTATTTCCCTATTTTGAGCCGCCTTATTGTTTCTTAATATTCCAATCATCCATTGGAGACAAGCTGCACAGACAATAGTGTCTTAGAAACAGTGTTTGGCCTGTCTCCACCAAACAAGTTAAGAAGAAGTAACCCTTTCAGGACTGTGGACCTACGGCTTCCGCATCTCTAACCTCCCACTCCTCCAGTGTACCATTGTTAGACGCAACAGTGAGCCATTGTTAGACGCAGCAGCGTGCTATTGTTAAAGGCAACACGCTGGGCGTTAGAAATTACGGGGATGTGGAGCAGACTGCTCAGAGTTGCCAGACAGAGATGCAGAAACCATGGATCCATGGTTTCGAAAGGGTTAAAACAACGATGCGACGCTCAAGAAGACGAAGTTGTCAAGACGTCAGCCATTATTTTTTTGTACTCAGAGTTATTTAATGGATTCTCTATCATTAACAACTTCAAATCCGCTCATCGAAAAAGTACTGGAAATTTTTCCTTGTGTTGATCAGGGGTTTTCTCGGTACTGGAGATTTTCGTTTCACCAATGGCAGTAGTAGGATGATGCTGAACTTGAGTCTGTCATCTGCACTACTATTTCACTCTCTTTGTGTGCGATATGTTCCGGCCCATTACAGTTATGCCATATTGGTTAGAGATTTTTCGATTTTCGTTTGCCGACCGACTACTCCATTCTATTCTAGGCTGGTATTGAGGCTATTATAGAGGATCAAGTGACGAGTCGTTTTCGTGCCGAGCAACTCTCGTCGTGGAATCTCCTCACTCGAACGCGATATTCGTTCCAATACATTAAGTTTGTCCTCCACATCTTTGCTCTATTACCTGAGTTGTTAAGGATTTTCTATGTTAATTCAGGAAATGACACTGTGAAATTAGCTTTCCTCTCGCTAAACAATGTGTTTATTTACTCGACATGGTGGGATGGTGTTGTCGTTATGTGTTATGAAAACAACTTTAGCATCGTAATGAGCTTATTCAAGATTTAAGGACTTGCGTAATTAGGCCATCAACAGTATAGGATGAATTTTTCAAGCAATTCTAGTAATACTCAGGTTTTTATGGAATTGCATTTCAAATGAAGGGCTTTTCAAAAAAAAGTGGTGCGGATATTTTAGACGGCCACAAATGAAAAACAGATCTCATTCGCTGGACAGGAACTTTTCAGAGGAGTGTTAGTGATCAGTCGATAGCTTAAATTTCTGGCTACAGCCCCACATGATCCGTTTTTGAAGAGATCCTTTTATAACGCTATCAAATCCAAAATTAAATTATGTTCCACATCCACACTTCGTCTTCATTTTATCACGCGTTTAATATGCTGGAAGCACGAAAAACCTATCAACATGTAGAGAAACTTCCGTAGTATCTGAGTGATCGCTGTACCTAGGATTTCTTTCAAAGTGGAGAAAAATCTTCCAAGTGAATACCAAACTGCATCTCTGTCTGGCTAGGTGTAGGACACAAACCTTTATTCCTCCTATTTTGCTATCAAAAGCGCATTTTTGAGTTACTCGAAAATTGTGCTACCTAATGGGCACTATCACTTTGAAGAAGGAGTTATGTCCAGCGAAATATAAGCGAGATTAGAAAAAAATACACTTAGTCGTACCAAACATATATTTAATTTGAATTTTGTAGCGTTATAAGAGGGTCTTCTGAAAAACTGACTACCGGTAGGTGTAGCTAGAGATTCAGGCTTTCGAATGGTTACTAACACTCTTATGAAAAGTTCTTGTTCAGCAAATGCGATCGCTTTTTGATTTGTCTCCGTCTAACAAATAAGTACCAAAAAGTTTGAATAAGTCAGCAGATTTTCCTCTGATGATGTCTCCCAGTCTTCACCATCCTTGGTTTTACTGATATCCGTTTTATCATAGTGTTTGAATCTATTTTCATCTCGTTATCTCCAACCGTTACGAGAGATACTGTAATGAAACCACTAATGTTCTTTAACCCTTTGGGGACCAGGTGTACCAAAAGTGTCCTAGTGGCCTTTTCATGGTTTATTTCGTTCTGCACAGATTTTCCACTACACTTTTATTTGTTATTCAATGGCCCAAAAATGATGATTCTAACACTGGGCTTAGTTTGCAATAAGGCCTTGGCACGCTATAGCAACAAAAAGAAAAAACGTTTCACCTTCGACTCGTGTTGTTCGCACGACCAACGTCTGTGATTAGATTTTCACTAGACTTTTAGTAGTCTTTCAAAAACCTCGTTGGTTCTGAAATTGGGTTTTGTTCACGGAAAGATTCTCAAGGGCGCTGTAAGAGCTAAGAGAAGATCAAGTTTCACACTTGATTTACACATGCACGAATAGTTCTGTATGCTCCGAAAGCATGAGAAGGTATTTAGGAGATCATGGAATATCGAAGTATCACAAAAACTCCAGAGAATCGTCTCAAAATAACATATTAAAAAGAACGAAAAAACCCTAATCAATGAGCGAAAATCGCTAGCCGCTTGCGCGTCGCAATTGCAGTCCCTAAAAGGTTAACCTTTTCCAGCAATTGATCTCAGTGTCTCTGCCGCTTCGTTTTTGGTCTTTATTCTAACACGCTTTGTTTCTTTTCCCAACTCAAGTGATCTATTTTCAGTTGGAGGCTGACTTTATTATGGGCCACAGGTTTCCTCTTTCGATATTTGATTCTCGTGCCAATTCGAATCGTCTTGTTCTTGGTCGGACTGATAATTATGTGTAGTGCCTGTTATACTGCTGGAATTATTCCCAACCCCAAGTAAGAGCTCTCAGAGTTCTCAATCTTTCTCTTCTTCTTTCTTCCTTTTTGTTTTTTTTTTTGTTCTTTGTTGTTATGAGGGTCAAATGAAAAACCGATCTCATCCGCTGGAGAGCATCTTTTCATGGGAGTGTTAGTAACCATTCGAAAGCTGGGATTTCTGGCTACAGCCACATTTCGCCGACTTCCAAGAAAGCCTTTTTTTAACGTTGCTACAGAAGGAGATTTCTTGCGTTGCAGACGCGCATATTTCCGCTCCGGACGCAGCTCTTTCTTTGGAATAATAGTAACTATTCGATAGCGTAATCGTTTCCGGTTTCAACGCTGTGCTTGTATTTTAGAAAGACCGTTTCTGCGGAATGCAAAAGGCTATATAAGTTGAATTCACATGGGCGGCCCAAGGGGTCTTTGGCCAAGTCACGTGCCCGCGCGTGAGGCGACCACGTTCGATGAGGCGATGCTCATCGATTTTTGGACATATGAACGCCTGGAGAAGTATCGCGTCAGCAGTTCCCGTGGTCGCTTCACGCACAGACACGTGAAGTGGCGTGAAATGTCCTTGATCGGAGAGGGGCGTTCAACTTATTCTATCTGCTGCGTTGCAGAGAAACGATTCTTTCAGGATAGAAGTACAGAATGGAATCAAGAACCATTAAGCTATCGATTGACTACTAATAGTCTTAAGAAAGAGCTCTATCCGGTGGGAAATATGCGCATCTGCAACGCAAGAAATCTCCCCTTGTAACAATGTCAAAAAAGGCTCCTTCGAAAACCGGCGATGTAGGGCCGTAGTCTCAAATCTCAGCTCTCGAAAAGGTTACTAAGACGCCTATCAAAAGCTCCTCTCCAGCTTATGAGATAGGTTTTTCATTTGTCCTCTCATAACCGAATAGTACCGTTTATTTCCTCTTTTATCATAAACTTTCATCTCAATTTTCAAATGTCTATAGGGTGAAGAAATTCATCAATCGTCAAGTGATGCTCGTCTCGATGCGTATATTTTCTCGATCGTTTTCGAGTATTATTCGTTTCCATGACCAGTACGTTCCAGTCTGTCTTTCCTTCTTTTTCCTATACTTTCTCTTTTTTATTTCCCCCCTTTTTTCTTTTAGCCCTACTTGTTTCCTATTTTCTCACATTTTTTCCTTCTTTTTTCCCTTTTTTAATTACTCCTTCTTATATTTTCTTCTACTAGCCTACTTTCCTTTTCTTCTATGTTTCGTATTTGTTCCCTTTTTACTTTTAAATTTTCTCCCATGGATATTTTGTATCGCAGAAAAAGTGATACCGGAACAGGATCCTCGGTAGTGCTATCGGTCAGCACGCACTGACGGGAAAAGGAACCATGCGCGTTCGATTCCCGTCTGACGTTCACAGTTTGCATATCACTCTATATTATCGGATATTTCTTATTTATTTCCCTTTTTCTTCGTTTCTTTCTTCGGTTTTTTCCAAATGTTAGACGCCGATAAATGAGAATTTTTTGATTTCGATCTCTTTCGCTGGGCAAGAACTTTTCATAAGAGTGTTAGTACTCATTCGAAAGCTTAAATTTCTGGCTAGCGCGCCAAATGGCCATTTTTCGAAAAGACCCTTTTGTAGCGGTGTAAAGTTCAAAATACGATTATGTTTTATATCAGCAGCGCAATTCCTTCGCTGGAAGCACGAAAAGCATATCATTGCGTAGAGGAAATCTCATAATATCAGAGTCATACGTTTAATAGGGAGTTTCTTTTGAAGCGGAGAAAAAATTTCTAATCGAACGACAGAAATCTTACCTTATATGTGACCCGCCGAGGCGCCCTCGATCGATGGCCGTGTTGAAACTGCGGCACTCTGTCTACGCCCTGCCTCCCCCCACCCCCTTCACCTCCCGCAGATCACCCGAAAATCAATAAATACATACCCGCGGATGTGAATCAATATTATTTTCCCTGCTGCACTGCACAGAAACGGTCTCTTCAGAAAATAAGCTCGGTGTTGGAATTAAATCTTCCGGTATCGAAAGAGTACTAGTGATCTGAAGAAAGAACTCTGTCTTGCGAGAAAAACGCGTGTGTGAAATACAAATGTTTTTCTTTCGCTGAAGCGTCATAGAGAGACTTTCTCAGGAAATGGTTACGTACGGCTTTAGCCAGAGACTTAAGCTTTCCAATGATTACTAATACTCTTATGAAAGTTCTTGTCCAACGGAAGGGATCGGTTTTTTCATTTGTCGCTGTCTGACATGAAAGAACCCTCTTTTCCTTGTTTTTCTGTTTCCTCTTAATTTTCTCTTCACAAAGTTCTTTGTTTTTAGGAATTTAATAATTATCGGAGGTCTCGTATACTTTCGAAATGTTTTTGTATGTATAGCTTTCATGTCTGAGAGAACTTTCCTTACTGCCTTCACATAATTCGTTTGAATGTACCAGCTTCCTCAGTTAACTATCATCTACTGAAGAATGCCCTAACAATCTTTATTGTGAAATTTCAAAGTCATTTTTAGGGAGAATCGTGCGAAGAAAGGTGGTATATGTGTAGCAAATCATACATCACCAATAGACGTAATGGTCCTAAGTTGTGACAATTGTTACGCTATGATCGGTCAGAAGCAAGGGGGTTTACTTGGTGAGACTACTAAATTATACTTTACAGTAAGAGAAAAAGCCTTTAGTATCCATAAAGAGACTAAGTTATGCGCATATATTGACTGCGCTATTTTCATGTTCATGTAGACATCTTGAAGATATCGGGCGCTGTCTACTTGAACGCGAAAGCAGCGCAACATATGCCCATTAATAATCCTCTATCGTAAGTCTTTCGGTTCCGTGGACCCACTTCCTCTGCATCTCTGACCCCTCAACCTAGGAACGCATTGAATGTTTTATTGTATTATTGTTGTTAATTTCCTACTTATAGCAACATAACATATTTACATATAGCTTAACACGGGAAAGTAGCAACAATATTACAATTGAAATAATACAATATTACACTCAGGGCGTTCCCACGCTGGGGATTTGAGATGGAAAGGAAGTGGGTCCACGGTCGCGAAAGGTTAGAATATATAGAGTACTAATGCTCATATATTTCGTTATTTTCACGTTCAGATAGATAGAGTGTCCAGTATCTTCGCAACCGACTTTCCTTTAACCTCGGTATTACTAATTACAATAATTTTTTTTCCTATAGTAAAGTGTTGCCACGAAGTTTTATATAAGAACTTTGAGTGAAATCACGTTATCGTCTTCCATTTTTCACCTCATAGATGACAACGCCTTCTTCGTTCCTTCAGACTTTTAGTAGTCGATCGATAGCTTCAATCTCGGTGATTTTGGCACTGTAATTGGTTCTCTCAAAAAGCCTGCCCAATGCACTTGTGGCAATGGAAATAAAATTGATTTCCACACTTCCACGCTTATTGCCGTACGATTTTCATTATCTAGTTGCAAACTTTTTCTCCGTTACTTAGAAGTCTCTGGGGTCCGTATAAGATTGTAGAGGAAACTTTTCTCTGTTGTTCTATGAGCTGAGGCCTTTATTTTCTATATTTTCGAATAAACGCGCTATGAAGCCTAAGCCTAAGTCTAGGAATGCAAACGTAATCTTCTTTTCGCCCTTACACTGCTCAATAACAGTCTTTTGAAAAACCAAGCCTGGATTCAGAATCACGTAAATTTTCCCATCTAATAACTGCTAAAAATCTATAGAAAGACCACCTACAAGCCTTAGCCGTCGTTTATTGCGAGTGTCGCGAAATCCCATTCATACAATTATTCGCACATTCAAGCCGAGCAACAAATGCACGCTAAGTGTGAAACTCAAATTTGTTCTGCTGCTACAGCGCACTGAAAAGGCGCTATCGGGACACAGACGCAGTTTTAGAATCACCAAGGTTCAAGATTCCGAATGATTACTGAAAGTTGTACTGAGCTCCGTGGCCAAGTGGCTGTGATGCTCGTCGCGGCACGCCTGGAGCTGAACCTCACCGCCAGCACTTTCGAAGTCAACAACCAGCGCCCCATAAAGCGCCACACCAGGCTCTCTTTAAAATTGCAAACAGTCTTGCTCGATCGGTATTCTACGACGTCCAAAAGGAAGACGTAAAACGATCAAATGCTAGAAGTACTGGGTTCCACACAGTAGGAAGATTCTGTTACGATGGATAATAAACTAAGGTAAAAAGTGCTAGATGTCTGAAAGAAACGGAAAGGGCCTTGCTCTTAAGGAGTTGAATAGTGAACTGCAATAACACTGTACAAATTTTTCTTTGTTTTCGACGTCTTCGTCAAGCCAGTGATTCGAGTCGATTGTTCACATTAGTGGTTCCTCCTCTTTTCTCGATCTTCGTCTTCGATGTCGTTCGAATTGGGTCTTCTACGATGGAGTGCCGCTCGATGACAAATCTTCAATCTGGATGCTCGCTCAAGTGGTACTCCCGAAAAAGATTCGACTCGTATGACAACGAAGACGAGGATCCACACAAGAAGAGGACGAACGACGACTGTGGATAGTTGGTCCTAATCATCGGCTCTGCCGAAGACTGAAACGTCGAAACGTTAGTCTCGAATAGATCTTATTTATCAACCTCGTGGTATTAGGTGAATCATAGAAGGAACTATTGTGCAGCGTTCAGTACTGCTTTCATGATTCCTGGATTTATTGAAGAATTTTTTGTATGCATAATACATTATCACACGTTTTTCCGTTGTTTTATCACATAACTGGGGAATAGTTGGCTTAATATTTTTATGAGTTTCCGTTCTTAGGATTTATCCAAAACGCATTAAGTCGCGCGGAACATCATATATGGTTCGAGCGAAGTGAGGCTGCGGATAGAAGAAAGGTTGTTCAGAGGTACGTTGATCCTTTTAGGATATCTCTCAGTCTTTTCAAATTTTTTCATTGCTTTCTGTTATAGGGCGACTAATGAAAATTCGATCTCTTTTCACTGGACAAAGCTTTTCCTTTGCACTTTTAGTAACCATTTGGAAGCTTAAATCTCTGGCCAGTGCGCTGCGTGCTACTTCTTCGAGAAAGCTTCTTTGTAAAGTGGTAACAGGAAGAACAGAAAGAAAACATTTGTGTTTCGCACACTCATATTTCTCGCAGGGCAGAACTGCCACCTGGGACTATGAGTGACCATTCGTTAGCGTAATCTTCCGGGACTCCAAGCTCTGCTTATTTTATGGAAAGACCATTTCACTACAGTATAGCGGGAAAAACAAGATCGAGAATCATATACACGAGCAGTGTTTTTTGGGTAGTGTCTGGAATGGGCGTAGTAGTAGGCAGGGGAGGGGGATGCTGGCCGTGAATTCCATACGGCGATCGATCGGTTGCATTGATGTGTTACACATGTGAAGTGCAGTTCTGATTCTTTCATCTGAGAGTCTTTCTCCGCTTCAAAATAAGTTTCAGTCAAAACGTATGATTGTGATACTACAAAATTTCCTCTACACATTATTATGCTCTTGGGGCTTCCAGCGAAATGATAATTGAAGTGAGCGGCGGGTGTAGAACATGATTTTATTTTGAATGCTACAGCGTTATAAGAAGTTTTTCTTTAAGAGAACATATAGCCAGTATCTAGAGATTTAAACTTGAGAAGGATTACTAACACTCTTATGAGAAGTTCTTGTCCAGCGGAAGGGCTCGGGTCTTCATTTGTCGCTTTATGACAGGCAAGTACCCTTTTCTTTTTCTTCCAGCTCATTCTGTACTTTTCATCGCGTTTTAAAGTAATTACCTGCTTAATATGATTTGGGATATAGGATTAGTCTAGGTTGAAAGAGCATGTCGACGACGAGAATAAGCTACCGATTATAATATTCCCGGAAGGTACATGTATCAACAATACTTCAGTGATGATGTTCAAGAAAGGATCGTTTGAGGTGTGGTTTTTGAGGTTTTGAGTCTTACCACTATCTTATCATTATGTATATTATACTTATCAGTATCTTACCAATACCCAGTAGAATTTGTGATTTCACTAACACGTGTGATCCAACGGTTTGGAATTTTGGTACTTGTCTGATATCAAGTGCATTCTTCAACCCTTTCAGGAAAAGGATTTTCCCATCTTTCTTAAGACTTTCAGTAATTATTCGATAGCTCAAATCTCAATGATTTCAGTTCATGATTCTCAATACCAGTTTTTTTCTTTGGAAGAACCTGGTTAAAGCGCCAAAGCAGCGGAAATAGGATCACGTTTCGCACTTGACGCGCATCTTCTTCGCTTTATCCTCAGCCTTTCAGAGATCATTCGATAAATTATATCTCAGCACTTCCGACACTGTCTTTGTTTCCTGTAAAGATTGGAGAATGATTTTATTTTTCGATGCTACAGTGCTATAATAATGCTTTTTCAAAGAACTATAGTATTGAAATCGACGAGATTCATGCTATCGAATAATTACTAAACTTCAGACGAAAAAGCAGGAAAGCTCCTTTCCTTAGATGTCTGAAGAATTTTTGCCGATAACAGAATGTGCCTGAATTCCTGCTAAAATGAAGTGAAATCAGCATAATATCTCATCTATAGATTGGCAGCACAATATATCCGATAGCAATGAAATATGACAGTCGATTAACGGATGCTTTCTGGAATAGCAGTGAGCAATCTTACGGCGAATATCTATGGAGAATGATGACATCGTGGGCGATCATCTGTGATGTCTGGTATCTTCCACCAATGACCAGAGAAGTCAGTTTTAGACTTTACTGCCATTCCTTCAAGCTCCCTATGCCACGTATGTCCAGACCATAGTCACATATTAGTCTCATTTCGCTTCCTTTCTTTGACCCATTTTCCATAGTTTCTGTGTCTAGTGAGTTACTCTAACACATACATCGGCTCATAAAGCTATTTTGTATGCTTTCTGTAGTTTACGATTTTTATAAAACGCCTAAATAGACGTCCTACATTGGACAGTCCTTGAGGGGAGAGATCATGCACTTGACTCTTTTAACTTTCGCTAACTTGATTTGATTTATGTTCGAGCTGTACAATGACTTGTGATGGGCTTCTGATGTATTAAACCTTTCAGAACCATGGACCTAACCCCCTGCGTTCGTGATCACAGCATGTTGAATCTAACCCAAGCGTGCCTTTATCAACGCAACACGCAGGGCTTAGACGCCTTTGTTGGATGCAGCACGCTCGGGGCTAGAGACGCAGGGGAGTTGGGTCCACTGGCCCGAAAGGGTCCGGGAATTAGCTCAGCTTGTAATTCTGCTTTTACTTCAGGATGGTGAAGATGCTATAGCATTTGCGAGACGCGTGAAACGTGCGATTGCGAAGAAGGGAGGATTAGTAGATCTGGAGTGGGATGGCGCTCTGAAGAGGGAACGAGTTGGTTTATACTGGCGTTTGATTTGTATATCAGTTTCGTTTTGCAAAAAAAGCTTTAAACATCTTTTGGAGTCTAGAAAGCTTGATAAGTGATATAGTAATCTTCTTGGATTACGCATATAGGAAAATATATCTGAGAAGTTTAATGTATTTCGGATAGCTCGTTAATTCATTCGAATGGAACGCGATAACTACTTATGCACACGTTTCAGTGCATATTTTTCGTCGTACTCGAAATAGGCGCGATAGTTTGGTTTCTTGAGATAGTCGTTCCATACTTTGATTCTGAAAAAGAGAAGAAGTGGAAAAAAGAGTTACAGACCAAAAAAAGACGCTTTTAAGGGACGATATTTGGATAAGTGTCCAATCCTGCTTGGACGTTATAGCGTCCTTGCTCTTTGGAACGTGGTTGATGTTTTCTTGTAGTTGTCTGTGTAAATAAAAGACTGAGAACCATTTGTCTTTTTTTTTTCTTAGGTTTCGTCAAAGTTGGTCCAGCTGCAGCAGAAACTCTATTATGATCGTCTTAAACGAACTACGACGATAAATAGCCTTTCTGAAGAGGATTTGGGCACGGATATTTTGGATATTATGACGGTACGAATCTGCAAGCATTGGATTTTACATCATCTACTCGAACTTTTCCATATTTGCTCTACCCGAAAGTTTGCCTTTTGCCCGTAGATCTCGTTAGTCAGTAGCACTAGTCTAATAGTTTTCATTTTACTATGCTAAAAGGATAAGAGAAGAAAGTTTCCCGCGTTGATCAAGCCCTAAGTAATGCGCCATGTATTCGACTTTATATTGCATGGCTTGAGGTGATTGTATATTTGGCCTTCACAATCGAGTCGCCGTCCTATCTCCTCTCAAGTTAATGAAGATTCACGAGAATGTTCTCTAAGCGCGTCTGGTGCAGTAGTTAGGGGTGCTGTGCGCCACATATGTTGTCGACCGGTCGATCGCCGATGGTTCGATCACGCGCTCAAGGCTCACCAAGCCTTCCATCCCTTCGGACACGAAGAATCGGTAACAGACTTGTGTGGGAGGACAGCAGTTTTGACTTGATACATCGGGAGCCACCTCGAGTCGTCGTAAAGGTCAGATATGCACTCAGTCACCTCGAACGCTTGAAAGAAGTCGAATACATGACGCATCCCTCATAAATTGATCAACGCCGAGAGCTTTATCTTTTAATCTTCAGCAATAAGAATAATTATTTTGTTTAAAAAAGGGCGAAGCTCCTGTTGTGTATCAATTTCTTAGAGATGCGCCTTACCTTCCACTTCATTAGGCACAGTTTAAGGTGATCGAATGCGTATTTGGCTATTACAATGACTCCCACTGGCCTATCGAATTATCAAGTCAGTGCTGATATCCTCCGGGACAAATGTGATATCACTTCACTGACGTCATAAAGATGGAAGACTTCATGAACTTTGAGCCCAGAATCCAACCACCGACCATCGATTATTCGACCATGGGTGTGTCGCAGAGCACCCCTAGCCACTGCGTCATACACACTCTTAATCCTGTACCCTGTTAGATTGCGCTAATATTAGTAAATTAATGTTATTTATCGCGGTGTCCGAAATGGTCTCTAATTGTCCTCTGTACCTTGAGAAAATCCTTCCAGCCTCCTTTTTGAGTTAGGAATATGAAAGGATAAAGCTCTCGGCGTTGATCAATTCCTGAGGGATGCGTCATGCGTCTTCACTTTTCAAATTCATTTGAGGCGACTAAATGGAAATCTGGTCTTTACAATGAACCACGGTGGCCTCCCGCTGTAACGAGTCAAGGTTGCTTATCATCCCAGACAGTTATGAGACCAGTCTGCTACCAACTGACCGGCCCTGGAGGAATGAATGGCTTGTGAGCGCGAGAACGAACTATCGACCGTATATGCGACGAAGAGCACCTCTAACCCATTTGTGTCACGCGCGCTCTCTTAGTTAGTTACATTTGTATGGTTTCATAAAGTTTGAGAATGATATTGCAAAAGATGGTAATATGTCATAGCACCATGGCGAAGACTGTACACTATCGCAGTCTTTTTTCTTTTTCCGTAGGCGCACAGTACTGTCCAGTTTCTTTCTGAAGGTTTTCCTTTATATTTGTGTTGAAGTTTGTTCTAGTTCTAGAGTAAGTGAATCTTCAGAAATTTGCCTTTTTTCTTCACTAAACAACGAAGGGTTAGTAAAAAGTGTGAGGAAATTGCGAAAAATTGTACATTTTTTATTTAGTCAATCAGCGAAGAAGATCGAAATTCGTTAATGAAACAACTCGATGAAACTGACGACGATGCAGCTATTATGAGAAAGGTGAGGACAGTTGTTAATGGAAAAAGGCGCAGACCATTGTTCTCTAGTCTTTATTTCAAGCACTCCACTTTTCAGTGGTGTCTCATACTTAACACTTTGGGGACCGTGGACCCACGGCCTCTGCATCTCTGGTTGGCAAGTTGGGACGGTCTGCTCCACATTCCCCGCATCTGTAACCCCCATCATGTTGCGTCAAACAATGGCAAGTTAGGGTTTCGAGATGCAGAGGCAGTCGGTCCACGGTCTTGGAAGGGTTGAATAGGGTACTTTTACGACATCTCAGTCCATTTATCCGTTTTTTCAACCCTTTGAGAACGAGACCTTTTTTGCTTCTTTCATACTTTTAGTAATCATTTGATAGCTTGAATCTCAGCAATTTCGATAAGGCGTTTTCGTTTCTGGAAAGGCCTTCTTAGTGTAGTGTAGCAGCGAAAATAAAATTTATCTTGACACTCGGCCAGCGTTATCGCACCTATTTTAGTTGTTTATCTAGGACTTTTTCCTGTGTTATGGATAATTTCTCATGTGTTCCGTACGTATCAGTATTGCTGAAGAGATCTCCTTTGTCGTTTTATGAGCTTAGGCTTTTATTTTCGTTATATATTGCCAAATAGACGTGCAACTAAGCTTAGACAAGCCCAAGCCTAGGGGAGCGAAACGTAATCTTCTTTTTGCTTCTGCAGCGTTCTGCAAAGACCTTTTCAGAAACCAATCTTAGCTTGAACCACACCAAATTTATACTATAGAATAACTAGTAAGGGTCTAGTAAAAGATCGTCCACGAACCATAGCGGAGGAGGGGTCTTGGTACTGTTCGTTGCGAATTTTGCGAAATCCCATTCACACAGCGCTTCACACTATCTGAGCAAAAACTGCCGCCGCGAGCGTGAAACTCAATTTTGTTTTCATTGCTGCAGCACTAAGAAGGCTTAGAAACTAAGTAAAGTGTTGGAACTGCCGAGATTAAAGCTATCGAATGACTAATAAATGTCTGAAGAAAGCGGAAAAGGTTTTGTCCTCAAAGGGTGAAAAATGGATAGAGATAACGAAATTTTACCTATTATGGAACAGTTTTCCGCTTCTGTATTGTTCTGTTGAAACTATTCGAAGCCTACTGAGGATAGGAAGGGTATGGATGCGGACGTAGGTTCTAGGATTGTGCATCTAAGGTTTAAGTTAACCCTTTCGTGGCCGTAGGCCCACCTCCTCCGCATCTCTAATCACCAGCGTGGGAACGCATTGAATGTATCTATTATTCAATTGTACTATTGTCGATATTTTCCTATTCATAAAATTATAGCACTTTAGGACTTTATTTGCTCTGTTATTAGAATGTTTTTTTTTTTCACTGTGCGAATCCCATTACTTCTAACATTCAATTCGTTTTTTGTCTTCTTCTTAGTCTCCACGCTGGGGATCAGAAATGCAGAGGTGGGTCCACGGTCCCGAAAGGGTTAGGAGAATAATTGGAACTGAATAGAATGAAATTTTCTTTGTGATTAATAAAAAATCGCTTAGTCAAAATTCAGTAGACCGTTTCCAGGTCAGTGCGTATGGCCATAATTTGCGAAAATTGTCGGATTCCGTGGATGGTGCAGTGGTCCACCACGACTCGAAAAAGACTTAGTTTCAATGTAGTTTTACCTAGTAGGCATTTACTGATGTAACAACTGTTTCCTCTAATTTTTCTCAGTGTATCTAGTTGTCAGTGAAGATTGATCCATTTTTTTGGATAGTCATATACCTCTAGTATCGTCCAAAGTTCTCGTTGCTCATTGTAAACGTGTTTGGTGCATTATACCATGAAATGTAACTTATATTCGTTAATTTTTACGCTGTTTACTTTCCCAGTTTTGAGGGACGAAGGTTACTTTATTGGTACTGAGGTAGTACAAGTGCCTTAATTTCTCGTTCGTTGACAAGTTGTATGATACAGTGATGTTATATAAATGTTAAAATAAATGAAAGACCTATCTAAGGTATACGTATCCCATCATCAACCGATTTACTACAAATGTTTTTGTAAATGTTATGAATGGCTTCAGCAACTTTACATTGTAGAAATTCTGTCTAGGGTAGGTTCATTACTTGAAGTTAGCGTCGATTGTGCGTCCTCTCGAGCCTGAACCCCTTCCAAGTCAGTAATGTTTTAAAGCGTTTTTGTTATTCCATCGTAAGATCTTGAAGATTCCCATCTCTGTTGTGATCATTCATGTTTGTACGTTAATGCAATCCACATCATACATAATGATTCTATTGCAATATTTCAAAAAATCAAGCAATTTCTATAGGAACTCAGCCAAGACTATAACCTAACAAGTGCGTCTGTGATGATGATGACTACTTATTTGGGACCGTGGGCCCACGACCCTGCGTCTCTGACCCCGAGAGGTAACGCTGGACAGTCTGCTCCACCTGCCCTAGATCTCTAATCTTCAGATAGGAATCACTGTTTCTCTGAGCCCTCGCTGCCAATCGGCACTCCGTCCAGCAGGGAAAAGGTTTCTGGTTCGATCTACTTCCACGACGCTTCACTGCAGTTTTTTTTGTGCTGCCTTTTTGTTTTCACTACAATATACTCGAGTCGTCATAGAAGAACCTTTAATACTAGTCGACATCAAAAAGATAACACCAAAAGAAACTACAATGAAGAGTTGTGCTAGGAAGCGAGCCAGTAATCTTCTTTGCGATGGACGGAGTGCCGAGTGGCAGAGAGGAGTGAGGCAGGCAGTGATTTCCACGCAGGGGGTTAGAGACGTAGAGAACGCGGGTCCATAGCTCCGAGAGGGTTAGGGGTGACTACGGTAGTGCTCATGCTGACACGCTACAATGCTGGTCTCTACAGTTTTCGACAACTTTATTGCTATCTTCTATTATTATTTATTATTTTGATTCCTATATGACCAAGCACTATGTCTGTGGGTGAGGGGAAATAAGGGGATGTGCTTCGTTTAACCAGAGGCAGTGGGCTCAGTGCTGGTGGACGACTTCCTTATCACTATTTCGAAGTATTTTTTTCATGAGAACGAAGCACTGAAAAACTTCTTGCCGGTGAAATATAGATACGATGATGATTGGGTAGCGACAAACACGATAGAACTTTAGTACACTGTGACGTTTTTGGCTGGTCATAAGCTGACAACCTAAAAAGCAATCGATATCTATGGAGATGTTGCTCTAAATAGTCGGGTTCACATTTTTTTTCTTTTCTGTTGTTCCATGTCTGAACATGGGGGGAGGGGAGGGGGGAGGCGGTGTGATTTTCCAGACATGTCAACTTTTTCCCACAATCAAAGGGTAAAGAGGGCGGGCGGGTGGTTCGTTGCCCGTGTACATTCCTTATCAAGTCTCATTCCGTTTCGGTCAGCATTCAACTACTTGTGCTCTGGGATCGATCTCCTCTCAGGATTCTAGGATTGTTTCGAGTTTTCCAGCTAGAAATCTTGCAAAAATAAACGAAGATTATCCGTCGCTTTTCACCACCTATTATGGTTTTGTAGCTTTAGAAATGGAGTTTGTTGTCAATGGTCCGATACCGGAGGATTTTATGACGAACACTGAAAATCGCCTCAAATCTTTCATGTTCGATGAGGATAAGAATGAATTATTCATATTGGGTAGGTGGCCAGTTAGCACAGAGTTGGATAGAGTGGCGGTGTGGTAACAAATCAATGCACTTGTGATGGTTTCCCACTGAAATAAGGCGATGAATGAGCGTATTTCGCTAGCCCTAACGGGACCGTGGACCCACGACATCTGCATCTCTAGCCCGCAACTCTGAGTGGTCTGCTCCACCTCCTCAGAATCTTTAGCCCCCCGCCTGCCATTGTTAGATGCGCAGCATGCGGGGGGGTTAGAGATGCGGAGGGGGCGGGACGGACCTTTCAGAGTTGCCAATTAGAGATGCTGAGGCTGTGGGTCCACGGTCCCGTAGCGTTAGGGTTTCGCAGCCATGTGGACCTTTGACCGTTGTTGTTTTGAATTTCGTTATTATGTCTAATGTCTGATTTTTCATATCAACTACTTTTACCACATAAGTCCGAGTTCGTCCCAGTGAAGAACACATCGGATGCTTTCGCAGTTATACGAAATATGCAGGTAATCCCTTACAAATGAATTTTTTTTTTTTGCTTTCCATCGATCTCTCTATGTAGATTAAGGTGCAGCTATTTGAACCGTGCTATGTTTTAATTCAGGTACGAGGAGCCCCACTCATAGCTATTGTTGGAGCTCTGGGTCTATTTGTGGAGTTGGCTAAGTTGAACTTTACAAGCCCCGATGAATTTGTCGCCTTTGTAAAAGAGAAAGTATGTGTTTCTATACTTAATTACTTACAAATGACTCGACATAACATATTGTAGTGGATCCCAGCATTTGTGCTCAGTTTCTTTGTTCGACTTTTTAAAACCTCCTTAAGAACATTCATATAAGTCTTTGAAAATACTTTCACCCGTTTTTTTTTTTGGTGATTTTGTTGCCTCTTTTCTGTTAGGCGGGAGGAAATGAAAAAAACGATCTTCTTTTACGGGGCAAAAATTATCCATAGGAAAGTAAGAAATCATTTGAAAGCTTAGATATCACGCTACTGCACAATGTTTTCCTTTCCTGAAAATGCTTTCTTATAGTGCTTTGGCATTCAAAATTAAACTATGTTTCATACGTGCTTTCCCCCTTTACAGTTGTCACCCTTATATTTCGCTGGGCAAAACTCCTTCCTTACATTTCTAGTAATCATTTGGTAGGTCAAATCTCGAAGAGTTGAAAAATGTGTTTGCTTTTCCAAAAGCTTTCTGTACAGCGCCGTAGCAAAGAGAAAAGTTTTGTGTGTTTTACCTACACATATTTCTTGTAAAGCAAAACTCTTCTCGAATAAGTTAAGTAAGTTTCGAATAATCCAGCACTGCTTTTTTTTTCTCAAAAGACCGCTTCACTGCAGTGTGGCAGTGAAAATAAGGTCGAGTTTTACATATTCTGCGTATTTGCTTGTCGGGTAGTATGTGTGCTGGCTGTGATTCGGTCCGCGGTTGATCGATCGCGCTGGCACGACTCACATGAGAAGTGCGGTTTTTTTCGTTGCATTTAGGATTCTTCTCCGCTTTGAAAAGAACTCCAAGTGAAACGTATGATTCTGAAACTCAGAGATCTCCTCTTCATGCTCGTGTGCTTTTCATGCCTCCAGCAAATTATAAGTAAGCTAAAAATAAAAGCACGAGGCGGTTATGAAACAAAATTTGATACTGATTGCTGCGGCGCAATAAAAGGCCTTTCCAAAAAAAAGTGAGCACGTAGCGCAGTAGCCCGAGATTTGAACTTTCGAAAGGTCACCAACATTCTAACAGAAAGTTGTTGTCCATTGAAAGGGATCGTTCCTTTGTTTCTTCCCGTTTAACAGAAAAGAGCCGCTCTGTTGTATTTCGCCCATGGCAACAGTTTGGCATACCCGCGTTTCGTTGGCTTCGCCATAATCGGTGCCGTTTTCCTCGGCCACTCGCCCCCTTATCATAGAGAACAAGCGCCGGAGAATGGTAAACTGTTGCAGGTTAAATAATGTGTGATTGCCAGCCTACCTACAGTCAATACCTTACGGCTGGTATAAGCAATATAATATCTTCTTTACCTCGAAAAATCTTAGACAAGGCGTCAAAGGGCATTTTCAAAGGCTGTGTATTCAGTTTCATTTTCGAGCGTCGACCAACCGTTAATAAGTTTGCCTGTACTTTTGGCTATTGCGGCTACAGTTTGGTAAATTAGTTTTCCTCGAATAATGTCACTGAATGCCCAGTGATGTTGAGTGATGTGCAGAACTTGGGCGTCAGGCAGGATTCGAGCCTGCATTTCACCCTTTCCAGGGGCGCCTGCGACACTTGTTTGCCACCACTCTTGCTGTCAATATCGACAGTGAACCCAGTACGCTAAGAAAACCTGGATCGACAAGAGTTCTTTCTATTCAACCACTTTTGAGCGGTGGTATGATGTTACAGGTATATCCAACATTTTAGCACAGCCAAAATTCTTATCAGTCACATAAATATCCAATATTTGTCCTCGTACTAGGTTCATTGCGATATCGGCCACCAGGTCAAACCCTTGAAAATTGGTTGTTGACAGATTGATGCGTTGTAACTTATCAGGATAGCAAGAAAATTTCGGGACTTTTTCGTTTTTGTTTATTGTTTTCACGCTTTTAAGTTGTTTTTTACTATAGTTTAGAGTAGCTTCTTGCGATGACTTCGATATATAACACATTTGTTTTGAAATGGAATTGTCCCAAGAGCTAAAACGATTATTAGCGCTACACGAGTGTGGCTTGGATTTAAGTGTCTGGTTTGGTAAGCAGCGGTACTCCTGTCATAACAACGATCGCTTTTGTTCTCGGGACAAGTCCAACTTAAAGCAAATGTGTAAGTGTTATATGTCAAAATAACCGCAAGAAGTTGCTCTAAACGGTAGCAAAAACAGAAATTTTGACGCATGAGAAATAACCAACAGAAATGAGAAAGTTCGCAAAATTTTTTGGCAGTTCCAGCAGGAAGAGTGGTGGCAAAAGTCGTCGTTAGTGCAAGTGCTTGAGCGAGCATGTGCCTCCGAAAAGGGTCAAGTGCGGGTTCGAGTCTCGCCTTACGTTGAAGTTTTGCACATCACTCAACATCGTTAGATGATTTGGTACCTGATACCATTGCTGAAAAGCGGTTGAATAAAAGAGTTCTTGTCAATGAATGTAAAGATGGGTGATTTGGTTGCTTTAACACCACCTGGAAGTATGACATACTTTCATTTTTCGAGCGCCGTCTCAATCACTATGTTGTCCGCCCTCTTCTGAATTAATGTCTAGTGAAAGTTGACTGAATGAGATGTTCAGGTGGAGTATCTACTTGGTTCCCGTCCAACTGCTATTAATCTTCGCAATGCTATGGATACTATTCTAACAGAGAGTCAATTTGAAGGTGACGTGAGTGAGAAGAAGTTTCGGTATGTTTGTGAGTTTTAGAAGATTCGCCTTTTATTTTTAGTTAGCCCCTTCGGGACCATGGATCTGCGGTCTTTTCATCTCCAGTTAGCAACGCTGGACTATCTGTCTCTCTCCTCTTACCACTCGCCACTCCGTCCATCGAGAAGAAGGTTGCCGTTCGATCCTACCACACTCTTCTCTGTGGTTTTTTCTTGGTGTTATCTTTTTTATATCTAGAGAAGTGGGGCAGACAGTGATTCCCACGCTAAGTGTTAGAGATGCAGAGGAGGTTGAGCAGATCGTACAGTGTTATCACTCAGAAATATCGAGGCCGTGGGTCCATTCTCGCGAAAGGGTTAAGCGAACTAACAGGTCGCTTAAGTGAATATGAGTATAGCCTTGTCTTATTGCCATGCATTAGCGAGATTTGTGGAAGTTGACAGCAATTATTATAAGGAAATAGTATCGTATTTTGTGGCTTTCATGTCATGTTTGAATTTGGTTTGACATAGTTACTTGATTAAGAGTTCTGGATGCAATCCTGAAACTGTTACGTGACGAAGCTGATGAGAACCGTAGGCTCGTCTGGAATGGCTATCAAGAGGCATGGTCTATTTTTTTCGGATAAATAAGAGCCAATACCTCGATATTTTTGTCATTTACTCGCTTTCAATGCTATTCACTCCATGAATCGTCAATTCGATAAAAATTGTCGTCGATCTTTCCTCTAAGCCTTTCTTTACCATAATGTTCAAAAAGGATAATCATTAATGGTGTTTGAAGATTCGAAGCCTTGCAACTACTCAATCAAAGTTTGTCCTAATGACAATTTGTAACACTGGAACGTTGGCAACTTCGTCTTGGGGAACAGCTCTTGGTAGGTGATACATATATACAAATCTTTTAATCGGCAGTGATATCACATGTAATTCTCCATTTTCTGTGGAAAGGAAATTCAGGAAAAATGAAAAACCAATCTCACTCACTGGAAAAGGTCAATTCATGGAAATGTTAGTAATCATTCGAAAGGTGATGCAGGCTACAGCCCACGTTGTCAATTTTTCAAAAAGCCTTTTTTTTTGGCGTTGCTACAGAAGGAGATTTCTTGCGTTGCAGACGCGCATATTTGTCGCCAGCGATCTCTCTTCAGACTATCAGTGATCATTCGATAGTGTTATCGTCACTGATTCCAACGCTGCGATTATATCTCAAAAAGACCGTTTCTCTGCAAAGCATCAAGTAAAATAGGTCGAATTCACATGTGTAAGCTATGGCGTATTTGGCCAAATAACCTGTCCGCACGTGAGGCGACCTCGTACGATACCGCGATAGTCATCGATTCTTTGGGCATATGAACGGGTAGAAGGGCATCGCATGAGCAGTTTACGTGGCCACCTCACATACCGACGGCTGAACTGGCTAAAGACCCCCTTGCTTATAAATGCGAATTCAACTTATTTTACCTGCTGCGTTGCAGAGATTCGGTCTTTTCACGATATATGCACAGCTTTCAAATCTGCAATGGTTACGCTGTCGAATAATTACTATTAATTCACAGAAAAAGCTCTTTTTGGTGAGAAATTTGCGCTTCTGAAATGCAAGAAACCTCCTTCTGTAGCAACGTTAGAAAAGGACTTCTCGGAAACCGCCGACGTGGGGCCATAGCACCAAGTCTCAGCTTACGAATAGTTGCTAACATTCCTATGAAAAGGTCCTCTCCAGCGAATGAGATCCATTTTTCATTTGTCTCCTCATAAGCGAACAGTTCCGAAATATATTGTATAGGTGTCATCTATGCCCTACACCAAGCAGGACTTGTTGAAATGGTATATGTCCTCGAAACGAGACCTTATAACCAGGTAAACATCTTTGACATGTCTCTTTTCTCGTTCGAAAAGTTACACAACGCCAGCGCAGTTCTACACAGGAGTGCTCGGTTGAGTCTTGGTAAACCTTGTGCGCGGGAATCAGACCATCAACCACTTGTGTGTCACAAGGCACCTCTGATCATTGTGCCACAAACGCTTATCCACTTATTAAAAGAATTGTCTGGTACTGATTTTCTATACGTATATGTTCAGCACAAAGAGATCTTTTGCGATAGGTCAGAGAGTGCAAGTGTTTGAGTAAGTTTCAATACATGGCCACTGTTCACTGCGAAGATGCCGTTCTTGCCAAAGCGCGTTGAAAATTACGTTCTTATTATTGTCACTGCTTTCTTATTGCCACTGCTACTGCTATCCCTATCGCTGTTTCAACACATCTGCGTTCGTATGTGCAGTGTAGCTCGTTGTAATCATATATTTAACCTTTTCGGGACTGTGGAACCGCATCCTCTGCATCTCCAACCTTCAGCGTGCTGCATCTAACAATGGCACGCTAGAAGGTGGAGATGCAAAGGGATCAAGCAGACTGTCCAGAGCTGCCAGTTAAAGATGTAGGGGCCATGCGTCCACGGTCGCGAAGGAGTTAAGGGTGCTGAGTGATTTGCACAGCATTCGGCTTCAGGGAGTTGAATTAGTGATTCACTAATACCTGGGGTGAGGCGAGTTTTACGTGTCACTTGGCATCATTAAAATAACATCGCACCAATGTCATAAGAGCGGTAAGAAAAACTTGTAGCTCATTTGTACCCAATTTCTATCTGTTCAATGGGTTCACTTCTATTGTGTGCTTATTAGACCACATCCGTCAATAGTCGGTCGCTCACAGCTACGATGCATTATATCAAGGAATGATAGGAGAGCGATGGTCTCGGTGATGCAGTGGTAGCGCGCGCCCACGGTTTGAGTTGAACGCGAATTCAACTAACAGCTTGGTTGACAATTATGCATACCACTCAGCACCCTCGTATATATCGCTATAACACAGTAATACTGCTACAAGAGCTGTAAAATAGGAAATACCTGCGGACTACAGTGTGTGTCCATGATGACCATACCATATTGTTCATGCCAGTTATTCATAGATTTCGGTACACGCGGCCCTCTAACTGGTTAACTTTCGTGGACCCCGGAGAATGTCCAGCTACCCCACCTCCGCCCCGATTGGACGCCTACTACATCTACTTTTCATTGCAGGACCCGCAGCTAAGTTTTGGAATGATACGCGCCGTCTACTCTGGGGTATTGACAGCTTTTTTGATGTTATGTGTGTAAGTGTGGTGTCAATATCAATAAACAGCAGTCAGTACTTCTGCGCGGACCGCACGCGAATCATTCCAAGACTTAGCTGCATGTCTTGCAACGAAGAGTAGCTGTAGTGGGCACCTAATCGGGGTGGAGGAGGTGGGGTCGCTGGACACGCTCCTGGGTCCACGGAAGTCAACCGGTTAATTTTGGAGACCATTCTTCAACGCTGCCACCTTTTTCCATTTTGCGAGCTGGCAAGAGAACGTTGATTCTGAGGGTTCAAGTCACCGTATTATTTTCTGTTTTTTTCAAAAATTTTTTTTGCAACCCGTTGTCACATCTCATTATGCGGATTCTGGGATTACCATTCTTTTCGCTTACTCGCGTTAATGGTCCTGACGGCCTTCAAACATTTCGCGGGTTGTTTGAATTACTTCTTGTGGATTTCTTCTTCTCTGTAAATGTTATTGAATATCCGATGATGTTGAGTGATGTGCAAAACTTTGGCGTCAGGCGAGACTCAAACCCGCATCTCACCCTTTCTGGGGCGCGTACCTAACCAGTTGCACTACCGATGCCTGTCTTTCCAACCTCTTCCTACGCTACATTGCTTCAGTATGTCAGCAATCAACCGTCAACGGTTTCACCTGGCAAGCCCTATTGGGACTGAAATCAGTAGCATAGAAAGAGTGGTGGCAAAACAGGCGTTCGCAGTGCAACTGGTTAAGCATGCTCCCTCCTCCTCTCCCCCTCCCCCCCCCCCCCTCCCACCCCCCACAAGGTGAAATATGGGTTCGAGTTCCGCTGACGTCAAAGTTTTGCCATCATTGGACATATTAGCAATATCAAAGCACCGCTAAAAAGGTTAAATGGAATAATTCTGTCGTTGAGTACTGATCGGGCAGATTTCCTTGCAATCTTGGAGATAATAAGGCGATTGCGTTCTCACATGATTGCAGGAGTATGTGGGGAAGGGAGTTGAACCAGCACATTTTATCCTAATAACATGCATCACTAACCACTCGATTAAGAATTACTGATTTCAATGCGCATTCCGACTTCGCGCCAGTGACACTATTTAAATTCTGTCCAACTACGCGAATGTGGTTGTCGTTTCGAATGTGCAAAGTCTCTTCTACCAATTTCTGTTGTTTGTTGATCTGCTCACCTATTTTCTTGAATCGTTCTTCACAGAAAATAGTGGGAGATCTCGAATGCTTTCCATAGCATTGATATGCTGCTGGATTTGAGAGATTTCGAAATAGTAGTACCAGGGTGATCCCAATACATTCATGCATTCTGTAAACCGTAAGAAGGTTCAGAATTTAAAAAAGGCCAACATTTCAACGAGTATTAGCAGGTGATTTTCTCATTTCTGGGGCTTTAGACTGGAATGTCGAAATCGTCTACTCAGCCGCAAAAATGAGTTCCTTTTACTTGGGGGTAAATATCAATTTGGTACATTGACATTCCCACCCCAAATATGTTATTATTGGTAAAATGACTAGGTTTTTTTTCCGTTATCCGGGAACAAAATATTCGATCCCATTCGTTGGACAAGAGTTCTTCACAAGCGCGTTGTCATCATTTGTTAGCTTGAAGCTCTGGCTAGCTCCGTACATGGCCGGTTTTTTTTTTGAGACACTTTTTTAATGCTATCAAATTCAAAATAAAATTTTTCCATTGCCCGCGCAACTTAACTATCACTGCGCTGAAAGCGCGAAGAGCACATGAACGTGAAGAGAAAATGTTCTAGTAACAGAGTCATACGTGTCAATTATGAGATTTGAAGGGTCTACGACTTACTGCAACTGAATTACTGCATGCTAAAGTGCCGTTCAAAGTGATCACAGACAGTATGGCAGCATGGACTATGAAAACTCATCGAGTTGATGCCATTCTTGTTGGTAAGTTTTCACTTAATATAGAAGTGAGGAATTGGACTTGTTATTACTTATCGATGTAACCTATTATCTCGAAAAAAATTACTGATTTTTCTCACATAATTTAATAACTAAGTTTGGTTTTGGAGAAACCCTCGCAATGAATCATAAGCGCGTCAGTGAAACTTTTTCTTCCATTTTGTTCCTTCGCGAGCGTCATTCGTAGAAATGTTCCCTCTCATTCGTGAAAAAACTCTGACTTTTCTGAGCCTGTTAGTGCTAGTGACGACAATAACTTGACAGTTTTTCTGTTGTTATGAAATCATTGTCGAGTGACGATGCTTCTTTTTGAAAAGTGAGATTTAGAAGATACGTGCACCCAATCAGAGACTTAGCACGATGGTTTCCATTTTTGTGCGACCTTTCCATTTGACGATCTTCTTTTCGATCTCATATTTTGATCCGTATTGATCCTGCTAATTGACATTTCTTGTTGTGAACTGTGTCTGCACTAATATTTCAAAGCCTCAGGTTTCAAAAAATAAGAATTTACAACTGCTGATACTAATTATTATTTGTTCCTAGTACTTATTATGATTACAAGAAAAAAAGGTTTGATTTAAACGTTTAATATTATGGACTTCATACCGTAGAAAGATAGGCAATGTATTTTATATTCAAACTGATTACAACGAGCTATAAGTTAGGTTACATGAGTGAGAAATCAAATTTATTACCTTACAAATGTCTGCATTTCTTATATCAACTTTACAGGAGCCGATCAAGTTACGCTCAATGGAGATGTAGCCAATAAAATTGGTACTTACATGCTGAGTGTGCTAGCGAAATACCACAAAGTTCCGTTCTATGCAGTGGTAAGTATTTCCTCTTTTTCATCAACCAAGGAACCTGCTTCACCATTTTCCATTTTTTGTGCACATTCATGTGTGTGCTTGACTCTGAGTTGCTGATATTTCACTATGATACACGGCCAAAGTTGAACAGATCTTTTCAAACAATATTGGAGGGGCAAAGAAGAAAGGTGGGTTGAGAAACGTCGCGCGTGTCAAAAGCGTTGGAATTTTGACTGTCTTTGAGTAGGACTTGTTAGCTGATCGGCCACGAAGGCCTTTACTTGATAAAATGCTATTTTGGTAAAGTAGTCAGATTCATAGCCTAAGAATACTACAAACCGTTTGATTAATAGAAAGTCAGAACATAAAAAAGCTACAGCTGCGTGCCTCTAGTGCAAAGTCAGAACAAAAGAAAGCTACCAGCTGCATTCCCCGATCGGTAGCGCGGCCCAACATCACATCTGCCCACTTTTTGTAGAATTACAGAAATTATGGATCCAAAATCTGGTTCCAGTAGCATATGACCCTAGTCCAGTTGATAAGGTTTCAGTTAAGATGTCAGGTTATTCACTTGATCAGTGGAAAAGATCTCGACAAATTCACATTTATGAACTGGTGACTTTACATGAAAATGCGATCAGAATGTCTAGTTTGTGTACGGATCAAGCAAATGTGCGATCCATTTGAATAAGCCTCCTGCAACGATTGCCCCATTCCTCCACTCGTTCGCTCACTGCGATAATGTTATAATGGCTGGCTGTGAAGCTTGGATTTTCAAAGATAAAAGTTTAACAACAGATTTTCGCTTTGTTCAGGTGCCTTTTACTTCAATAAATCTGTGGAGAGAGTCTGGTGATAAAATCCCTATTGAAGAACGACCAGCGGCAGAATTGCTATCCGTTGGCGGTACATATCACTTTCATAGTTTACTAAGATTCTTTGCCACCAGAGGATAAGCGGTTTCAATTTCCCCACTGTTGTATCCATGTTTTGATGATTTACAGGTTTTTATATTGGAAATAGGGACACACCAGTGTGGAATCCAGCGTTCGATGTAACGCCAGCCGAGCTCATTACAAAAATAATCACGGATCATGGGAACTTCGCACCTACAGATCTGGTGCATGCAGACCTCACATGATTGATCTGACAAGTCCTTCCTTGAACAACTGCTTCCAGCTTTCGATCACCTTCAACATCTCGTCCCACGTGTTTTACCTTTTGTTTTGTGCATAAGATTTTGAACGCTGTGTTAATTAGTACTAGATACATTCGGAAAGAAAGGTAGTTTCTAATAGAAGATTTTCGATTCTGACAAATTAGCTTGCACGAAAATTTTACCAATCAATATAAGGTCGCAACAAATTTACATTAATTTTCTACTTATATACTTAGATTCTGAGGTGGATCAAAGATAATTCCGCATCGCCCATTATCTGTCGCGTACTGCTATGTGACCATATGATTTTTGCATTAGGGAGTGATCTTCTTAGTACTGTGTGTTAGGTTCATTATGGATGGCTCATTTTCTTGCCTCATGTGTGTTAAACGAAGCTCGTATTCTTTTTGTATTCGTGGTTTCTTTTGTAAATCAACACGTGTTCACTTGTACGAACACTGGTTGAGAAAACGTCACGCCCCTCGACAGTGACACTGCCCTTCAGATGATTTATAGTGATCATTATCGTCCTTTGAAGTCATTCCTTTCTTGACTAGAAAATGCTAGGCTGGGTATTTCCGATGCTTACATCATCGACCTTTTCGTGTTGTTCGTTAATCATCATGTAAGCGCTGTGTATTTTCATTCTTACTATATTGACTTTGTATTATGTAATTCGGTAAGAACAAAGCTACTGCATTGCAAATCGTATGTAAGTCAGCACGGTATTCTATATTGAATTAAATGGTAGAGTTGTTGGATTGCGTGATTATCAGAAAGATTTTTTTTATAAATCAACCGCTTTTAGCGGTAGCATGATCTTATGATATATTGACTATCCACGCAAGGCCGTTGACGGTTGGTTGCTGACAGATAGATGAGTTGTAACGAACAAAGAGGGGTGTCAAAACACGCGCCCCTGGACAGGGTAAAACATGGGTTCGAACCCCAACTGACGCAAAAGTTTTGCACAACACTCTACATCTTTGAGTGGAAATCGTTAGCTGGTCAACTGGCATGGTGGCTAGACAAGGTTTGCCAACCCAATTCGTTCACTTCATGCACCATCAATTGTAAAACGTGAAAGTGTTGTTGCTCCAGAAGACTGTTCCTCTTCTATTTCCCAAAACTGCAAAAATACATAGCGATTCTGAAACGCACTCCATCGAACCTGTAAGCCTTATGCTTTTGTGCTGTAGTCGCTTCGTCATGATTTCTATAGTTGTAGTGCATGGTTCTATACTTAGACCACCAGACAGTAACGAAAATTCTCCCTTCAAATTCACCTTTTGGCAAGTGTTTCCGAGCTCAATCTAAGTTTGAAGACCACACTGAACCTAGATAAATGTTCTATATAATTATCATCATTCGTTACAACACATGCAGGCCGTTTTATTATGTAAAGGAGCGCAGAGACGACTTCAAACATCATTTTCTAGATAATCGTTCAATTCACATGACAACCTTTTAAGGAGCACTTCTCTACTGGATTCCGAAACAAAAATCAGAAAATTGTTGAGCTTGAGTTCTTCCGTAATTCCACAAAAAGTAAAAGGCCAGCTTCGATTATCACCATTCAATAACTGTTTTTTGCAACTGATGGGCTCCCTATGACCTTCATAGTTATATTACCACCCGGACAGCTGAACCTTTCAAGAATTGTGAGTTGCAAATTGACTCACAAACCACATGATTTGATATTTCGAGTTATCTCCGAGGAAAGATGCTCTAATTTGAACCTACAAGGCAGAATGACACATCCTTCAAGCTATAAAACCATCATTTCAACCAGCCTAGAATAAATAGAATAGTAAATTGAATGATTAGAGAAAATACCGTGCAGCATACAGTCAAGTATCAATGAGCCTTGCATGATCTGCGGCAGCAACTTAGGCATTGAATTTTTATTATAAGTATTTGTGTAAAGCTTAAAACGAGAAAAGGTAATAGTTTTCGCTTCGAAGTTACACTCCTTTCCAAATGCCGGCCCACTACAGTCTTGTCACTATCATAGAGTGCTTTCCCTCTGGAATTCTGCAATACGAATTTATTCGCTTTTTTTTTCGCTAGAGTCCATCAACTTGATCTAAGAACTGCGTCGATACCTCTCCCAGTTCACAACATTTTCGTAGTCATGTGATCTCGCAATAGAGCCAGTAATGGATAGGATATGCTGTGCATTATAGCTCTTTAGCTAGCTAAAAATACCTTTACATATTTGTATGCTCCTCCTAGGGCTTTTAATGGCCAATTAAAAGTGTACCTACTTTTGTAAAGCTCACTCTTACCATCTTCACATCAGATTAATCTGGTTCTCGGAAGTAATTCGTGAGCCTGTATCATATACGTTCACTGTGCCTGACAAAGCTGCATTTTGATGAACAAGTAATAGTATGATGGGAGAACTTATTGACATCATCCAGTTCAGATGGCAGCCAACTAGAAATTCCCATAAAGGGCTACTTACTCCATATAGTCGGTGACAATGTTTATAACCTTACCGAGGTTGTTACGTTAGAGCCATACGTACGTTTCGGCAATGTCGCCCGCTTCATCATTGGCCCACGCCCCACACTGAACCTTAATATATAGCATGGACGAAGAGACGTTATCTATGGTGACAGCACGTGATATTGGTCATCACCATTTTCCTAGTCGATAAATTACGGCTAATAATGAATATGTACGCATCCATCCCACAAACTGATTTTTAACCTCGCTAAAAACATTCAATGTAATCAGTAAGAATATTGTGTTGTCACCATTTTTTGAATCGATAACTATCACAATATCACGTGCTACCATTAGAGGTAACGTCTGTCCGTCCCTGATATAAAGTAGTGTTCAATGTGGGGGCGCTGCCCACTGATGAAGCGGGCGACACCGCCGAAACGTACGTATGACTCTCACGTAACAACCTCGATAAGGCTTCAAACATTCTCACAGCCTATACTGGATGTTTGTAAGTGTGGTTTGAAAACAGCCGATGACATGGATTAGTACATGGATTGGATTAGTATTCACTCCACTATCTTCAATGGCGATCGATTCGACGTTGTCAAATGCTTTGTCGTAATCTCCAATAGTTGACGTAGTAGGACAAGTGGTATTCCCAACAGACTTTACGACTTAGCCAGCGTTTGACCAATCGACCAGAATCCTTGTCGAGATTATACTTTCGCATTTCGTAGAGCTTCACCCCTCAATTCTGTGTGATAACTTCTGTAAAATCATGAAGCGTACTCTGCATACTTATGACGGCAACACGAAAATTCGGGAAGGCTGACCATATACGAGCAGTTTAATGGGCTTGGGACCTTTTCTTTCGGCTGATCTCTAGTCACATTGGTTGTAGGAAGTGTGTACACTCCATGACTTCACGATCAAAAAGATCGATCTTGATAGCTGACTAAAGGTATGCTGGTGGTATTCATACTCAAGAATGGAGCATTAAATCCAGGAGAACAAGTTCGTGATGATTTCTCTGCTCCAATTGAGTGAGGAATAGAGGAGGAAAGGGAGGAGAGGGTGGGAATTATGGAGAAGAAAAAATATGAATTTGACCTTCTCTCTCGTAGGGGTGGTTACAATTCATGACCTAAGGTGGTAGGAAGTCAATTTTGCTCTTTTAAGTGGTACTATGAAGATAGATGTAATTTGTTCTTTTATCACGATAAAGAACTCGATGAAACCAAGGTTTCTACGAAATGGATTTGTCTCAATACATTTCTCGAAGTCGCTAAATCCTCGCGTGAATAAGTAAGTAAACTATATTGTTATTATTTATTTACACAACCCGTCATCACAATTTTTTCTTCTGCAGATCCCAGTACTTATAGCACTCGATTCGATTTTCGTCCTCTTCTTGAATGACGTAGAATACTGGTCCAGCATGTCTACTTGCAATCTCGAGGATAGCCTGCCTGGCTGTGGCGCTCTACAGGGCGTTCTTGTTGACTGCTGGAGAGTGTTGGGTGCTCGAGCTCAAGTCCACGCGCGCTGCGACGAGCATATCAACCACTCGGCCACGGGGTTCCTGAGTAAACAATAAAGAAATAAGAATCCCCATCGAACTTTCTAATAGCAGCAACGAAATCACAAATAAATGATGTGGAGCGGGCACATGTGGCGCAGTGGTTATAGGTGTTCCGCGTCGCATACGAGGTCAATGGTTTGACCTCGCGCTCATGGCTCACCAGTCCATCCATCTATCCCTCCGGGTTCGGTAAATTGGTACCAGACACGTATCAGACTTGTCTAGGAAGATAAATAAGTGATAATTATAGAAAATAATAAACAGCCAATAATCATAATTAAGTAAATATCCAATAAAGAAGAAAATAAAATATAATAGAAGGATTTTCTACGTAAGCAATGACAATTAGCAAGTGAATATCCAAAAAATAAACAATAAAATGGAATTTGAAAAAGTAGTAAGATAACAGGAGGCGCCGTGGCCGAGTGATTGTGATGCTCGTCGCCGGCGCAGGTGGAGCCGAGATCAATCCTACCAACACTCTCCGGGAGTAAACAGGAACGCGTTATGAAACCCCACAGCCAGACTGTCCTCCAGGTTGCAGGGAGACTCGCTCACCAGTACTTTACGACATCTAAGAAGAAGACGAATAACGAATTGAATGGTAGAGGTACTGGGATCCACACAGTGAAAAAATTGTGATGACAGGTCGTGTAAATAAACAAGTAAATAAATAATATGAAGCAGTAAGCTACTATGCAGTAAAACAATGAACAAATAAGAAATAAATGATGCATAAAAAACGAATGAAGTAAAAACAGATAGTAAACAAATTGAGCGGACAAATATGTAACAAATAGAATAATGATAATAAATAGATAAATAATAACGAGTAAAATAAACAAGTAAACAACCAAATACACAAGCCCCTTCGCAGCCATGCGCTCACCCGCCGAGCAGGCGGCTCAATGATGACCCCCCCTCGGCGAACTCGTGAGCAGCATCAGCTGAGCGTTACCTGCCGATCAGCGCTATAACATGTGCAATTGTACGCAGCTAAATGTCGGTGTCACATTGACTGGGTCTCATTATTCGTCGTTGTCCTTCCTAAGACGATGTGCCTATCGATGGCAAGTTTTCTGGATAGCGATGGTGTCGGATGCTTCCTGGATTCCTCGTACTCTTAAAATATGGATGTTCTCTTCGTTGTACTTTTTTCCTGGTTCACCTGGGTTTTTTTTCAGTTTTCTGTTCCTCTTGGGGCGAAGAATTTCTCTTGAATTTTTTTTTTGCTTCCTTCATCTATTTTCTTTCTTTCTTTTTTATTTCCTTTTTATTTTCTTCACAATGACTAGATCTGCTCACCAGACGACGTCCGTCAGAAGCTTGGGTGGTGACATCTACGTTAGGTCATGACGAAGAAGGAATGGTAGCAGAGATGGCATCTGTAGTGTAGAGGTAGCACCTGGCACCCTTATGGGTGGGACGTGAGTTCAACTCCCAGTGCGAGCTTTTGGGAACCACTCAGTATTTGAATGAAAATTGTCGTCGTTATGTGGCTTGTTCTCAGTGATACTTTTTTTACCTCAGTGTTGATTTGAAACCAATTTCCCCGGAAGATTTCTTTGAGAAGTATATCATGTTGAAAATTTTAGTATGTCAATGAACTTCTGACGTCATTGAACGTGCCGTTACGGCTTACGGACGGATTTGTTGGAGAAATCACTATCGGTTAGCTGTCTCGCATCTTCTTCCTCTTCCTTTTGTTTTGTTGATGATTGTTGTTGTTATGCAACATTGGGGCCTTTGAAATACAGAAGTGCCATGGCGTTCCATCACGTCCGATGCAAGTAAAATGAAAGTGAAACAACTGGATTTGACGTTTCTATCGAGAGAGGGCGTTAAACTCGACAATAAGGATCTTGGTAAGTGCCAGGCGAAGTGGAAGTATTCATGTAGTGGATTTATTTCCTGATTATTCTACAGTTTCGTCAATGATTGGCAGTGTGGTCGAGTCACTAGTGTCGTCCAGCGAGTTGGCACGGAGTTTTTACGAAAACGAGAAAGGTTCGTGCGAAGAGGAGTTTGACACCGAGGCCAAGGATGGAGTCAAGGCCTTCACTAAAGTTTGTTCTGAATGAAGTAATTTTTTTGTTGCTTTTTGTTATTGCTACTGCTGTGGTGGTCTAGGTTATCGATGCAATAGTCTCACGATTCTGTTTGGAATTGGAAGAAACAACGGTACGATTTGAGAATCCACCGAAATTCATGTCCGACATGTGCACTGCGATCGAAATCCGAATCGGGAAGTGAGTATTTTCTGCTTTTTATTTATTTTAATCTAGACTGAACGCTTTCTCATCAACTTAAAAAGCTAATTTATCTGAAGAACTTCGTTTATTTCTCTGCTTATCTGTTTTTATTTGGGATTTTCAAACCCTTTTTCTCATAACTATATGGACACTTGCTAATTGGTCAGGGTATTGTTTGTCGATGAACAAATGAGAAATTGTCAGCAAGAAGGTCGAAGCACGGAAACTATCACGAATCAGCCACAAGGAATGGGAAGTATAGCGAATTTGAATAAATTCATGGATATTTCAGGTAAAATTCTTTCATTTTTGCTAATGTTCTATACCTGCAATGCCAGTTTCTAATTTTAGGATTAGAGATTTTCACGGACATTTTCACGGAATTCGATGATCAGTTTTCCGAAAACAATTCTAGTCAAATTATTACGAGTATGTATATAAGAAGAGAAAAACAAAAGCATGTGAGTTCCTTGTTATTGTCTTCAAAATATCGTGGAGGTTAGTAATCTGTTAGTGTAATTGGTAATTAGTTTTTTAATGTCTTATATCTGATTTACAGCCTAAAAATCTTTATATTAATTTCATAAATATCATTTGAGCCAACATGTCATGTGGTCTGTTAGTGGGCTCTTGTACAGCCCGAGACACGTGTTTCGTCCTTACGGACTCTTTAGTCGGGCAGAACCCGTCGTCTTCGATCTTTTTATAGTCTGTTCTCTCGGGAGCCCAGCTCTCCCTTCAGAGAGATATCGAAGACGAACGTTTTACACTCTATGTCAAGCGAGACTTTCACACATCACAGTGTTGTACACTCGATTGTTCTCTGCTGGTATTCTTGAAATATATCATTTGTTCCGAGTGTTTTCTCAAGACTTCGCTCTGATCCTAATATATTTCGTAATTATTTTTTGATCCAGCATGTGCCAGCTCAAGGCGAAAACACGTGCATGGGGCTGTGCAAGAGCCCATTAACAGACCACATAACTTGTTGGCTCAATTAATAATTATGAGATGCATTAAGATTTGAGCGTAGTCTTAAAAAATACTCGAAACAAATTTTTTATTGGTTGTTAGACTCAAAATCTGTTCAATTTTGCTTTAGTTCAGTTTTACTGCTTCACTTATTGATGCAGTCTTTTTTTTTCACGTAAACTACGAGATGCATGTAGACATTGAGTTTAATTGGGAATTTTAGGAAAAAGTTCTACATGTTGTAAGCCTTCAGTTCCCACTTTCATGGAACTTCGGCGTAATCATCGTTGTGATCTCACTGATGAGTGAAAACTATGTTTCTAGGAATATCATCGTAGCCAGCGTTTCGGCGGTCTGGCCTTCATCAAAGTCACCATGATTCAAGCTGATTGACCATGAAAGTTGTTCTACCTCCGATGTTGGTCTTCTAGCCTCGCATCATGTAGTGTGGGTCACTACACGAGTCCTGAGCCCTAACAAAGATTTGTAAAACTCGTGTTAGATCATCAGTAAGCATAACATCCTACGGAGGGGGCCAAAATCATGGGCAATGTTCTCTGTGCTCATATTTGTTAATGTAAATGTAAACGAGCGCGTGATGCTGGTTGTTAGAGGTGCCCTGCAACGTTTACGTCGATGGTCCGACATCACTCCTAGGGTCCATCAAGTTTTTCATCTCTGCATGCTCGGCAAATTGAAACCAGACTTGTTTGGAAGAACACCATTCATGACTTGACACATCGACAGGCCATCGCAAGTCACTGTAAGGGCTACTTAAGCGTCCAGTCATCTCAAATGAAGTTAGATTTTTTTTTTGCAACATATAAGTGAACTATTCGTTCTTAAGAATTCCAGAGATTTGCAAATAGTCGGGAGTCGACGTTTTTGGAACTTTCCAGCTCGACGGTATCTTCATTCATTGCGAATTATCAGTCGTGCTATTCTAATTGTAATATTTCACTCATCTTTTTTCATTCTGCATATTTTTCTTTCATTAATGCATTTATCACTTGTAGTTGATGCTTATGAAAGCGTTAGTCAGGTATATCGTGACGAGTTCAACGTTACAAAGGTGGAATCTCAAAGAGTGTGAGTTCCTTCAACGAGCTGTTGTTTTATAATTTCGTCAAATTTTTTATTTCAAGGCTAGCCTCCAATCCAGTAAAGTTTGCTGAATTTGTAGGAGAATCTCGAGTGATATTTGGGGTAAAAAATACCGGTGCAGTAGGAAATAAAAGAAACAATATGGTACTTTTATCTATCATTATTCAAATTTCATAGAAATTCCGTTTTGTTTTTGTTCCTTAGGTTTCTTTCTATCTTATGTTGAAGTTGAGTCCTTCTTCACAGGCTTACATTGTTTCATATTACCTTCACAGACTGACATTTTGACGAGGTTAGATAGCGATTTTTTAGTTCTTGAAAGATTTCTGAGATCGTTTTCTCAAGGGGAGACGAGCTGTCGTTTAGACTGTTGATCGTTAATTGATGATTCACTTCTCCAGGTTCCTCTCTTCAGTTAAACTCCCTCAACCAGAAAAGCTGACAAATTTCGGGAAAAAATGGAGAAATGTTAGTATGATGCAATGGAAAAGATTATAGAGGAGGAAGCTTTCCAGAAAGCCCAAGTAACAGCGCTAAAAATGCAAGGTCAGTTGACACTGCAATTTTAGTCCTGATAAAATAGCTTAAATGTTGATAATTCTGAAACTGTCTCTAATTTTTGAAAAATATCTCGCTGTAAGTGCGGAAAGAGATTTACGTTATGCTCTTGAAGTAGTTTGCTCATTGCTTGAAATTCGTAGTAGGCTTGTTTGACAACATTAAATGTATGCATGGAGTTAATGCACATAAAATGATAGAGCGAAGTTTTTTTCTACAATTCTACGCGAGAAATCTAGAAATTTTTTCGAAAAAGAGAAAATTTTTTGATTAGATAACGAAAATCGTGGGTCTATCGCTTTGCCCTACGCTAAGCGATTTCAACTGGTGTCTTGAAAGGCGCGCAATCTTCGTCATTTGTTTGGAAGTTTATCCCGTTTCAAAAAAAAAAAATACAGGTTCTTTTGTTTATACCGATGCACCTAGATTTTTTCACACTCCTATGCTCTTATTGCATATGTCTCCAAGTGCTCATGTAATCTTCCTTTTCGGTATCACAGTTCTATGTGAAGGCTTATTCAAAAATCAGTCCCAGTTTGAAGTCAGCAACTATCAAATGACAACTAAAAGTCTGGTGTCAAACCAAGCTCAGATGCCAGCCATGGTAGTGGCGCGCCATAGGTGAAATATAACTTCTCTTAACTGATACACCTTACCAACACCCTGCCAATGGTTTGAAGACCACGTGCAGAATTGAAGTCATCAAGATTGAACCTGTTGAATGACCACTGAAATTCTAGTGGAAGAATCATGTTGGCTTGGCCTCGAAACATTCAATACATTGTTATTACTATATACTAAGAGAAAGTTATGAAAAATGCAGTTCGACTGCGGAATGCCGTAGTATTATTCACCTTTTTTCCAGGTACTTGGGAGAATCGCGAAGAGTTTTATGATTTTGACCCGATAAACTTGGATGCTAGTCATTCGCGAAGGATACAGTGGGGCGTGCCGTGACAACTACAAGACGCTTAGTACGTTTGCACGGGATCCATCTATCATTGTTGTATTCCTCTAATCCACCAAAGTCTCCAGAATCTGAATCTATCAGAAGGAAAAGCACAGTATTTGTTATTGTTGTATTTCTTGAATCCTTCAAATTTTTCAGAATCTAAAATCAGGCGAAAAGAGTACGCAGTATTGTTAGCTAAAATTGGTGCGATTCTTGTTCGTATCTCTTACGTCAATATGATGTCGGTGGAGTTTGTGAGAAACCAAGGTAGTGGTTATAAGGAATCAATCGAGCATGTACTTGCTGAATCTAATGCGTAAGTTTGACATCAGCGTTTCTATCTGTTTTTTTTTCTTTTGTGGATATATTTATTCGAGTAAAGCACTTTAGGCACTTATGATCTATTATATCTATAGTATAATCTATGTAGCTTCATTATTTTACTGCTTTTTAGCAGTAGTATGATGTTATGAATTCTTATCTGAGAACGCTGAGTGCAAGAAAAACATCTGACCCTGACCAGGAGTTGGAACTCGCGTTTCACCCATATAGGGAGTGCGCGCTACCACTGCACCACTTGATCCACCACTGGGCTACCCTCCTTTAGTCGATATATTCTGTCGTGGCTATCAGCGACCAACCTTTAAGGGGTTTGGCCGGTTAAACGCCTATCGGCACTGAACCCAGCTGAACTGACCGCTATTGGATGTGTATAGTGTTTAGAAAATCCTCACTTTTACTGCCTATTGATATGCATTTGAAAATGATTACTTTGAGGAAAGAATAGTAGCGAAGCGGTGACTGGAAGTCTAATATTAGCGCACGCCCGCAATATGGATTGAACGCGAGTTCAACTCCTAAAAGGGTCAAATGTTTTGTATATCACTCAACATCCTTGAATGTGTCCAGTGTATAGTTTTCGAGAGTAAATGTTTCTCTAAACCCAGAATAAACATTCCCAAACCAACACATAGCGCATAAACGCTTCCATCATCATTTCTGTGGTGTCACTGAGAAGTTCACTTGTTCGGAAGAAGATCGGCGTTTTCTTCGGAGTGGTCAGACCTCTGTCGATGAGCCTATACAGTGGGTTTTTAGCGTTTCGTTTCTCTTGAGACTTGGATTTTTGAGGTTTTGATCTTGATCTTGAGATCTGCAAACACTCAGGATTCGAATCAAACTGTTTTTTTGACAAATATCACTTACTACCTCGAATTTCCAGCATAAAATTGGAATATGACCCACGTAATAAGGCGGTGAAAGCATCAGATACGAAAATTCATTGTGTGATCAGTATTGCTGATGAGATGACGAAGAGTTTCTTGCTTTCTGTTATACAGTCCCTTCCTCAGCGAGAATCTCCATTTGCTCAGAATCATCGCTCGTTCCTCCATAAACGTGAAGAAGGCAACGATGTTCGTCTTATTAGGGTTGTTTCAGACCGAAGATGGATGAAACGTCTGTGTAACTTCAATTTCTTATACTTAATATTGTTTGGATCCTGTGAAGAAATAACTACTTTTGGTGTAAAGTGTATTTTTCAGTCACCGTTCGTTATGTCGTTTGATGTATCGATTCTTCGACTTCTAATGCCAAGTCATTCGTATCTTGAAGTACTTTATGATAGAATGGTGAGTGATTTCTATGATTCCTCATGGCTTTTTTGTCTGTTTCTCGTAGCGTATTTCCTTCTTTCGGTTTGCTTTGTATCTGGATACTTCACTTTAACGTTTAGGTAAATGATCTTCTGATTTGGCGTCCGGCTATAGCGTCAGCAAGACCGAGACACGAACAATTCAAAATCAATGCGTTCAGTGACGCTCTGTTCCAGGAATGTAGCGGTGAGCTCATGGATCACTGTAAGGAGATTTTTTGTGGAGAATGAAAAATCATCAATAAAAAATTGTACCTAATAGATTTTTTTTTTGTTCTTACTGCTTTTTAGCCATCTTTTAATGTTATGAATAAGTTACAAATATACGTGTAAGAATATTGGGTGGGTACACAAAGGATAAGCAGGAGATAAACCTCCGTTTCACCCATAGTAGAGGCGCGTTATAACTCTGTACTGCCCAGGCCACTGCTTCACTATCACTCTTTCTTGGATAGGTTCTGTTGTGGCTGCCAGCTACGCGGGTTCAGCTTCTGTTTAAAGTCGAAAGTTTTGTATGCCAATGGAAACTCTTAAAAAGTTTTACGTTATATGCGTAGTTTCTGGTTCCTATGTGTTTGTATGTCAAAATTTGAGGCTTTACTCAGCAGATTTTCGAAAGCCTTATCCACTGTGAGAAGGTGGTACCAGTGATGGGTCACAATTGGGGCTGCTAAGTCCACAAAAATTTTATTCATTAGGGTAAATTCAGACATCTCTAAATGAGACTAGTAGAGAGTGATATTTCAGATGAAGATGACCATGAGGAAGAGCTTTTTCACTCATTTAAGTACGCAAGCAGTTACGATACGAACAAGTCGCACTTACTAAGTCTGTTGCTGAATATGAAAAAGGGAATGCTGGTTGTGTGCCCGACAGTGGATAAGGTAATATAACACGATCGTCTCAATGAAGACGTGTTTTTTACTTTTCTTCATTCCTAGGCCCGCTACTTTCCCGTTTCCTCAAGTTTTCCACTGCTGTTATCCTGAAAAAGTTCATGTGGCGCAGTGGACAAAGGTGCTCTGCGACAGGCACACAGTTGGCCAAGAGATGGTCGATAGTTCGATGCCGTGTCGTATTGTGACCAAGCTTTCGGAAGTTAGAATTGAAATCTAACGTTTTTGGGAAGAGCGGCATCATTTTGATGCATTGGTAGCCCACTGTGAGTCACTGTAAAGGCGTAAGATATGCGTTCAATCACTTCAGACGATCTTGAAGGCGAATGATTAGCGCATCTTTCAAAAACTGATGAGCGATGAGTTTCATCCTTGTTTGTTTCGGTTTCCACTACCACCTGGTTCATAATTCATTGATTCCTCTGTTGAGTATGCTTGTACGTGCTTAATATCTAACTAGTGTACTATGTAGCTCTCATTTCAGAACGAGAAGGTTAATGGTTCGTGTGAGATTTCGGTCGAGTTCTCGGATGCACAGTTTTTTATGGTTTCTGGATATCACGGATCTTTTACTGATACTTATCTCAACTTAGGGTCCAAGTAGTGAGCGAAATATCAAGTACATCGGCTCCCAGCATGGTCACTCGCCACTAAAAACTGGCACCACGGTATATTCAAGTCTTCGTCTACCTAGCGACTGGCGTAGTGATGTAGTGGCTCCTTTATCGGCTAAATTTTCAACACCAATTGTGCGGTTAGTTTCCTATATGAACGAAGATAGTGATAAGTGAAAAGATTAGTACAGTAGCAGCACAATAGATGTTTGTTAATATTCAACAAGAATTTGTTTCAAAGTTCACTGAAGCTTTCGTCTAATGGCATCAAAGAAAACACATGTTTATGCTGGTTCATTGACAGTAACGTCACCTTTTTTCTCAATGATCGTCGAGTGACTTGAGCGACTATCATAAAAGTGCCATTTTTCGCAAACGCGTGCAAGAGTAACCAAGTCTGTCCTCCTTGCTCTGCTTTAGAAATTCGTTAATCTAATGTCTTTCTTCCAAGCTTTTCGTGAAGAAATCAGATTTTAGGATCGGTGGTCTTCTTGTCTAGTGCTATGCACGCCGAGGAATCCAGTCCGTATCCACTGTCGTTCATAGGTTGTTCTTAAATAGCATTATGTCTCCGGTCCATCTTATCTCAAACGCCTGGAGTATGGAACGGTATCTTAGAAATTCGATCGTTGACGAGAGTCAGGACTACGGATTCTTTCTCTCATTTGCGAGATACGGGAAACGTCGACTTTCCTACTGGACATTCAATAACGCCAAGTTATCTTTAATCCTGCTTGCATGATTACCAGGTTTCTGATGCATACGTTAGGACATGGATAACTGTGGAGTCGAGAGGGTGGGCATGAAGTCGGGTGTCACTTCTTAAATTCGCCACATCATCAATAATCTAGAACGCTCACAAGCCGCTCTCTTCATCCTGCTCAACTCTTGGGGACTAAGTCTTTCATCACTTTGACTTCCTTACTTATATCGGCGTAACTGAATCAGCTGGGCAAAATCATCACGTTGGGCATATATGGGACGTTTAGAACCAATACTTTCTTATCGAACATCGTTTCTTAATACTCACGTAATTACATGAGATCATGTATCCTATGGCTTCTCTCTGATTAGGAATCATAGTTCAGCGTTAGACCTAAATTCAGTTACGTAGAACTGAAATTTGTGCTTAATTTTCGTTCAAGAATGTATTTTATTCTGATCATGAGTTGAAAACATGGCCGGTAGTAAAATTTTTTTTATCATCCTGGAACTAATTTTACAATTATACTTCCCCCAGTAGCTCACAAGAATGTTTTTTGATAGATGGCGGTATTGATAATAAGTGTATGAATGTAAAAACTTGCTTAGCCGACACGGGGTTGGTAATACTAGCAGTAGTTATCACTACTAATATTACCACTTCGAAGAGTGACGTTTCGGCTACTACCCTGTCTTCAGAACCTGAACATATGTTGTAATAGACTATTTAAATGACTCGGTGGAGCTATCGAACTGTCAATACTACTACAGCTACTATCGCTACTATTACTAATCTCACGTCGACTAAGCAAAATAAGTATTCAAGACTTTCCTCAATGATTTCTCCTTCTTCTTTGATGTTTCATAGTAGGGACGTAATGTCTATAGGCGAGAACCCCGTCTGCTTTTCTTAGGTCCGTTGATGTATGGAACGGCCTAGGCGAAGTAAATTAGTTTATTAAGTGTTTTAGAGATGCTATAAATTGCCAGCGAACTGCGTAAGGTCTTAATTTCGTTAACTCCTCAAATTCTGTAATATTGCAGATGTAAAAATGCGGGACATTAGTCTATTCGCCGTTCTAAGTGGCGTAGTTGACTTCATTTAGTAGTTATTGGAGGAGTTACGGTCCTAGTTTAATTATAAGACGTGGGGATGTTAGCTCGTATCATCTTGTTGCAGAGGTGTTACGTTTACACTGGGAATGACCGGTATACCATACACGGCGTCAGCCCGCCCCATCGCGCTCAGCGGTAGCAGTCTATTGTGCCGCGTGGTAAGTGATACCGGCCACCGGAAAGGTTTCTGGTTCGATCACTTTCCAGGACGCCCACTGCCCTTTTTTGGTGTTAGCTCGTTCTATATGTTTCATGTCGATTAGTATAGAAGGGTTCTTCTATGCGTAATCATTATAGAAAAGAGGCGCTCAGTCATATGATATTTCACTACTCTTTGGTACTAAAGTATTCCATAGGCTAACAACGTGTATCCAACTTTTTTTTTGCGTTTTTTGGAGATGTTAAAGTCAGGTCTAAGTACATCTTTTCCACAGTGTGGGACTTTCTGGAAGAACCTTTATAGAATTGGATGCAGTCAGTTTTGCGGAACGTAAGTGTTGGTTCTGTTGTTACCTCATGGTTGTGCGTTTCATATCAAAAAAGGGTGAAATGTCAGAGAACTGGGTGTTTTTGCTCTAATAATGACATATAGAAGAACCTTCGGAACTAATCGACACCAAAAAATGGCAGTGAAGCGTCGTGGAGGGGATCGAACCAGCGCCCCTTCTCTTACTAACTACGCGACTCAACTCACTGTTGCCCTCCTCGCGCAGCGACGGGGAGGGGCTAGCGCCGGGTCCTAATCGTCCTCAAAGTGTTAAAATCTAACCCAGCTAATATTATTATAGATTGTTAAAATAAAACGAGGTTTTTATAAGATACTGTGAATCATAGACATTATATGGATCGGAACATTATTCTAGTAATTTGCGAAAACTCAGCGTAAAGTTCAGATGTGCTACCTGTCCTTACGTTGGTTATCAACTCACTTTCACAGATTCCAGGAAGTTTTCGTGACTAACACTTTTTATCCTCTATCGGTTGCTTTTTAGAAGCATCACTTGTTCAGTCAACCAGGTTTTTCAGACTTGGTGCACAACCATGAAGTTTGGAAACCATATATTCATAATCATTGGGCCTGCAGCCACCTAGAAAGTAAGGAATCTCTTGATAAAAATTTGACTCTGCGGTGGTCGAAAGATTTTTTTCCGTCAGAATCTGTATTTCAAACACCGGTGTATTGAACAGTTGAGTTCTCCTAGAACAGAATTAGTTTGTCTTTCCGATGTACTACTGATCTTCGCAGTTGGCATGCCTGCAATGAAAATTTCACAAAGTAATTCCAAGGAAAGAATGCTTAAACCCTAAGCTAGGTTCGTACGTCAGGCCCATACACCGGTGTTTCGGAGTTTTCGGCCTCCTCGTTAGTACCCTATCCCCACATTAAGCCCTGCATTATAGCAGAGAGGGAGGCGTATTCCAGAAAGCTCAACGTGTTCTTAGTTCTTCATAGATTTCAGACTTCTTTTCTAGACAATTGTGGAAATGAAGAAATTTCTCTGTGGTTATATGAGTTTTTCATGTTTCAAGCCTCTCATTAGCATTGGTTATCGATAAGTCACTACTAGATACATGTAATCAACACGAAAGGGTGCTAGCAAAGTAAGAGCCGCTGTAGGGCAGTTGGTTAGCACGCGCCTGTGGAAAAGGTTAGATTCGGATTTGATTCCCTTCGGAGGTTCAAAGTTTCAAGGTTACTTCAATATTACTGGAGTGATATTTGTACCAACGCTTGAATGATTCTCGTTGAATGCTTATGTCCTGTATCTGTCAGTGTAAGTGGGTTCCTCTCGATACGTACATACCAGGCTTAACTGTTAAAGGTTTGATGCTGGCTGAATAGTACCTTGTATCGCAGGAAGAGTGGTAGCCGAACAGTAGTTCCGGTAGGGCAATAGGTTAGCATGCGCCTGCGGAAAGGGTCAGGTGCGGGTTCGATTCCCGTCCGAGGTTCAAAGCTCTGCATACCACTCAACAATATCCGACACCAGTAGATATTTAGAAAATAGCGTAGCGTGTCGATTTTAATCAGAAGCCTTTTAGGTACGTATTCCGTGATATTTGCATAAGTCTCCATCTCTACCAGCGATCAGACTTGAGTTAGTAATGTTGATTATCTTTTTTCCGCAGTTTGCAGCTTATCTCTTTCTTGGGTAGGATCAATTTTAAAAGAATGACGCTCAGGTGGGATCCTTCGAGGGAGCGTAGCTATAGCACAAGTGAGTATCGTGAAGGGAAAGGAATGAATCGGGTGATCTCAACGGATGTGGCTGATGGAAAATATAGAGACTCCGATATTACCATTGAACTTCTTTTTTCAGGCAATTTATTTGACAATAAAAGTCGCGCATCTCATGGAATTTCCCCCGTTGAAGACGCTTCCACTAAAGTAAGCATCTAATAGGTCACAATCGAAGTAGATTTTATCATATATTCAGTTGATTTGTACCGATTTTTTTTTCAGTCGAACAGTCCAGATATCGTGTTCACGGATCCGTCATTACACGAGTTAGTTTCCATGGCTCACGACCTTCATTTAGTTGGAGACTGGAGTAGTGATAGCGAGATCAAGTGAGTTATTTTAATCTGTGAATTTTCCTCGTGGGACTTCACCACAAACTTATATCATTGGACTTGTTCTCGTTTAAAGATTGCCTGATAACGATCACTCTGCGCCGATAGCAACAGTAGACAAGAACTTAATCGACGCCTCCTTACATGAATCTTTGCATGAGGATGTGATTGCCGATGTTGAACATACGGATCCATCCACCAGCTCTAACGATGTGCTCATAGACACCAGCAGTGCGATCGATGACCATTCAAATGGCAATACAGTCTACTGGGCTAACAATTGGGAATGGTCTCATTTTGTTATTTTTAATGAACCATTGTTACAGTAGTTTGTTGATTCGCTGTATGCTAGCGAACATGTTCCATAGTACAAGAGCAGCCCAATAAATTGAGATATCAGTTCTATCTTTCCATTGATATTTGAACTTAGCGCTTTGATTCAGGACATTATTTTCGACGACGAGAATAGCGCTGAGATGCCGTCATTGTCTGCGAAACGCGAAAAAAGCAGTGAAATGGCCGGATCTACTCGAAGTACCACTTTTTTCAAGTTAGAATTCTGTGTTACGTCGCAGTTTATCACAGCGTCTGCTCTATCTTTGTTTCTTCGTTGCAGAGAGTTTATTTTTTCGCCAACGGTATCAATCTACGTCGATTATCATGGAAAAAATAGGATCAATGTGGAAAGGAATGGGGCTGTTTTTGGTAAGTATTAGTTGTTTTTTTTTTTGTTTTCATTATTATTCAGTTTGCATTATCAGCTGTACTGAGCGGGATTGGTCAATTGAACCGCACAAAATTTGTTCTCAAGGAGATTGTGAATCGAAATGGACTGCTTGGTATCAGCCGGTGTTTGAATGTAAGCTTTTGGATAAATGAGATCATCAAATGCTTCTGTTAGGTTCTGAAATATTCCCCGGATTCCAGGTGGCAGTCGATGAATGGATGTCGGATATAAAATCTAGTATTCCAAACGTATTGGCCAGTTGTGGTCCCATTAGTCCTATAGTCCAGATTGGTTCGTCAACGTTCAATTGTTTTGAGTTTGTACTTTCTTTAGCGTGAATTTTTTTGGATGTGAGTGAAGCGTTCTTTCCTAATTGATTTCGACTAAAAGTCAAACATTAGTCCACCTATCACTGTATGAGGATCTTTTTAGGCAGAGGAGTCGTTGACCTTTTCTGGCTCCCGGTTGCCGAGCTTCGAAAGGAAGACGGGCACGTTGTGAAAGGAATTCAGAAAGGTGTTGGATCTTTCGGACTTTCTTCAGCGGCTGGAGTCGTGGGCATGGCACAGACTGTCGTCGGTGTAGTGCAGGTACCTATTCTTGTATTGTTCAGGTGATAAAAGGAGAATTTTTTATTTTTAAGGAAAAGATACCGCTATGAAATTGCTCTGTAGTTCTGTGTTTTTTTCTGATTCGCTTCTTTTCGCATAGATGTTGGCTGAGACTGTTTTACACGAAGTTCAACCATCTGCTCCGTACCTTAATGAGCGAAATCGTCGATACATAGCAGCAAGGACAGCTGCTCCAGTCGATTTACGTCATGGACTGCAACTAGCCTATGATATTGCTTCAGATGTGGGTTTTCACGCAGCTACAACGTTTTGGCATCTCCATGTCAATGTTCATACCAACATTTGTAACAAAATACTAAATGAACTTAATGGAAACGAGACCGTTCTAAGTAGTCTGCCGCGTACTATTGAAGAAAAGTGTTTTTCTTCATGAACATGTATAGATTTACCCTTCTGACAATAACCGTTTTCTACTTGAATCGATGTTTTCTCTTTTAGTGGGCACTAATCAATTATTATATAACGAAGGCTGTTTTGATCTTGCTGAAGTCGTTTTTTTTATCTCATGCCACTGTTTCCCGGTATTATGTAGACCCATTTCACTATAAGACGTGAATTCGGGATATGCGAGGATGTCTATCCACCGAGAACATATTCAAAGAACACAATAGACATGAGATATTTTGCAGTGCTTGACTACGTTGTAGCTCAGACGACGAAGTAGTGTATCAGCTGAGTTAGATCGTATATGTGGAAGATAGGGGCAAAAGTGGATATGTGCCACATAGGATTCAAAATGACTATCGTCGACAATCCTCATACGCTTGTCTTGGTCAAATGATGTGTCTTTTGGTAGTTTCCATATTGTGCTACAACGGCGTGATACAAATTCATATCTAACACGAAGAGTTTACATTTCTGTCGAAGGTACTGCGAAAAAATATGAAAGTAAAATACGTTGATTATCTGCTGTAACCTCTTAGTAACAGGTGTTTTCCTGGGCGTTTTCTGAGCCAAGAAATATACATCATTCGGGGTTAAGTGACTTCCGGAGAGAAAATGAATTCTCATCAGCGTATTTCCATTGAAGTCCTTTGATAGGGCATCAGAGACTTTAGGATACGGGGTAGTTAAATGCATCGAAAGTCATTGTGAAAGGAATTTTGAGAAGGCAGTTTTCATGTGAAGTTTCAAGCGACTTGCATGCTCGGAGATAGCAGATGTTAGCGAGCAGTAGATAAAGAAATGTTAGTTTGGTTGTTCACGTCGAAGTCAGTCTTGTCGGAAATGTATGAATATCAACAAGTAATTTGCAAAGAAAGCAATAGTTTACTCGATATAAAGGGAGATATCGTCGATATAAATCGTGCTCGGCAATACTTTTGTTGTAAACGTTTGAGCTCATCTCTTTACCAGTTTGGTGCAGTATGTTTCAGAAAACCTTTCCTTCCAGTTGCTTTCAAGCTTTGCATTCTAAATATTAGGATTAGTTATTTGCTTGAGGACGACAATACGCGTTTCGGAGATATCAGGCTCTCATACCTTCCCTATTTAGTGATTTTTTTTTGGCCCTTCATGGACGGCGTGCCGTATTTAGAGAGGCCTTTTTTGCTGAATAGACTCTTTTCACTGGACTTCCAGTAGTTATTTGATAGCTTGAGAAACGATGATCTCAACATTTACACTAGTTTTTGAGAAAATCGTCTCAATGCGCTGTAATGGCGGAGAGAAAATTATGTTTCACATTTTGCTTTGTTTGCTGAGTTAAGGTTGTGCATAACTTTCCACCAGTTCGATATTTTCAGGGCCATGTTTTCTCATTATAAATTTTGAAGAACGCTGTAAGAAAAGAAGAGTATGGTTCGCAGTCGAAATAGTCAACCCGTCTTTTGAACTTCACAATGGAATTATTGGTAGTTTCAATTGGTAAAAGGCTGATATCCGTAGAATGGTAGAAAAAATTTTTCCTGTAATTCTGGAAATGTCTAACTCCTAAAGTATACTCAGTTCAAAAATTGCTGTCAGTTATTAAAATTTTGACTAAGCGTACATTGCGCAGTATCGTTTTTGGAAGGCTATTTATTGCCTATTGATTATTACTGTAATTTTCTCATATAAGAGTGATGAATGCCCCAAAAGCATATAGTCATGTAGACCAAGTTGTAGTGTGTCAGAGTAGTATGAGGAATCAAAAAATTTTTCGAAACGGAGAGGAAAGTTAACAACCATTCCCGGAAGGGTGAGTAGCGACTTTTTATGCGGTTTTTTCCAAATCCATCCATCGGGTTTACTTCTACTTACGAATTCTCATTTCCAATTAAGTACTGTTCTTACAGCTCTAACTGTTCCTTCCCAGTTACTTAAGTTCAAGGTGTTTTCAGAAGATATGTTAATTACAACGTCATGTTTCAGGGTTATCGACGAGCACGTGATGATTTGGAGTTGGCTGCCCAAGAAGATCGCGCATCAGGACAGTCATCATTCCGCAATGTGCTTAAGGTTGCACCTACTACGATCATTCGACCGCTTGTTTGCTGGAACTCAGATCGGATATCAACTCTTGGGAGGTTTGTTCTGTATTTCCTTCATCTTGTATTACTTGAGCACTTCGAATGTTCGAATGAATTTGAGCTGTTTTGTACTATAACGATGAAAGCTTTTCAAAATGTTTTGTTACGTATGAAAAGTTGTAGAAAGCATAGTCGGTGTCCATCCGTCTGCACAGCATTCTGCTTCTACCAACAAATTACATGATTGTGATGGAGTATCTGGTTTCATCAATCTGAAGAGCATACATTTATGATGAACTTTAGGCCTGAAAGCCCAGTTAAGGCCTGATGTATATCAAGATGAACGTCACAAGTGGAGAACCGAAGAAGTTCCAGGTGGTAGTGGACAACGTTAGTGAAGATTCATCTCGAACTCGCCCTCTCCTTCCCATATTCTTTCACGCATTGCCTTGCTTCTTTGTGAAATCATTTTGATTCACTCGTAGTCGAATACAGGTTTATACTTTCTGGTGTTTTTGTCTGTTTCTTTAGAAGATTTCTTTTCTTCTTTCAATGGTAGCGCTTAAAATCAGTCATGACTGTAGCAGAAATTCTCTCCTTGTCTTGGCTTGCAAGCTTTTTGCACTTTCACTTCTGTTGACTTACTTAAATGACACCAATGTTGATCTTGTTGAGAAAGAAACTACTTCGTGTGAGCTTGATTCTTTTTTTTTTTTTTTTGATACACACATTTAACTGTTGTAGTGTTTTCATAGTGTTACATCTTATCTGACATAGTTAGCTAGTGCCCCTGTTCTTCTTTACATATTTCTCTATGTTATGGCAGAGAAGTTTCGCTGTACAAGTTTGCACTGTAAATAGTGACTTTCGTCTCTTTCCTCGTGCCTGCTTTGTGATATCTCATTGTTGTCGCGTTTCTTATACGATGTGGGTGGTCTCACACTGTACTTTTGTTCCCGGTTTACTTGGATTTCTTCCAGTTTTTTGACGCCCTCTGAAAGGCGAATTTCTTGCCAGCTTTTCTTTTTTTTATTTCCGTTTTCCTTCATTTCTTTTCTTTCTTTCTATTTTTACTTCCTCTTTATTTTCTTCACAATTTTTTCTGGCATTAGTCAAGTATAGCCGTTTCTCTCAGTAGATTTGCGGAATTTCCTGTGAAATCTTCACTTATTCTGTGCATTTCTCTCTCGTATAGACAATCACTGACGCGTTGTTCTACGTGTTTTCGTCTTAATTTCGCGTGTAAGTGTTCCGCTTTCCTCTTGATAATATCTGTCGTTTCAGAGATTCGATGAAAGTGTCCGATTTTAACATAACAGATGGTCTCCATACTCGGTGGTGTCGCTTCATTATTCAGCGATATCTTGGACAATTCCTCGAACAAAATCTCACACTCGATCAACTCTCCGTGAAACTCTTTGCTGGCGAATTATCCATCAATGAAGTGAAAATCAACGCACATGTGAGTAAAAAGAATGAATTTCTCTTTCATCCTTATATACAAAAGCGTTGTTGTAAATGTACTTCTATGATATGCAAAACATTCGACTGCAGCTGAGAGTTGAACTTAAGTTTCACCCATACCGATGAGACATGCTACCACTAAGCCATCGAGACCACCGTACTGCTAAGTCTTTCTTCAATATTGAAGCCAGCTATGCTGACAGCCAATCGAAATGTATAACCTATTTGAATTCTTTGTTTTTACTACTTTGTGACTTTTTACAACGTTTCAAATAGTTCTGCTAGCTATGTATCTGTAACATCGTAACTGCTAAGAAGTAGTAAAATTAAGTAATTTGTGTAGATTATACAGTTTTAATAGCTGTCCGCTTAACTGGGTTTAATGACTAGATCTGCTCACCAGACGACGTCCGTCAGAAGTTTAGTTGGTGGCTTCTACGTTAGGTCATAACGAAGAAGGAACGGTAGCAAAGCGATGCCATGTGTAGTGTAGAGGTAGCACCTGGCACCGGTATGGGTGGGACGTGAGTTCAACTCCCATTGCTGTCGAGTTTTTGGGAACCATTCAGTATTTGAATGAAAATTGTCGTCGTTATGTGGCTTGTTCTCAGTGATCCTTTTTTTTACCTCAGTGTTGATTTGAAACCAATTTCACCTCGGAAGATTTCTTTGAGAAGTATATCATGTTGAAAATTTTAGTATGTCAATGAACTTCTGACGTCATTGAACGTGCCGTTACGGCTTACGGACGGATTTGTTGGAGAAATCACTATCGGTTAGCTGTCTCGCATCTTCTTCCTCTTCCTTTTGTTTTGTTGATGATTGTTGTTGTTATGCAACATTGGGGCCTTTGAAATACAGAAGTGCCATGGCGTTCCATCACGTCCGATGCAAGTAAAATGAAAGTGAAACAACTGGATTTGACGTTTCTATCGAGAGAGGGCGTTAAACTCGACAATAAGGATCTTGGTAAGTGCCAGGCGAAGTGGAAGTATTCATGTAGTGGATTTATTTCCTGATTATTCTACAGTTTCGTCAATGATTGGCAGTGTGGTCGAGTCACTAGTGTCGTCCAGCGAGTTGGCACGGAGTTTTTACGAAAACGAGAAAGGTTCGTGCGAAGAGGAGTTTGACACCGAGGCCAAGGATGGAGTCAAGGCCTTCACTAAAGTTTGTTCTGAATGAAGTAATTTTTTTGTTGCTTTTTGTTATTGCTACTGCTGTGGTGGTCTAGGTTATCGATGCAATAGTCTCACGATTCTGTTTGGAATTGGAAGAAACAACGGTACGATTTGAGAATCCACCGAAATTCATGTCCGACATGTGCACTGCGATCGAAATCCGAATCGGGAAGTGAGTATTTTCTGCTTTTTATTTATTTTAATCTAGACTGAACGCTTTCTCATCAACTTAAAAAGCTAATTTATCTGAAGAACTTCGTTTATTTCTCTGCTTATCTGTTTTTATTTGGGATTTTCAAACCCTTTTTCTCATAACTATATGGACACTTGCTAATTGGTCAGGGTATTGTTTGTCGATGAACAAATGAGAAATTGTCAGCAAGAAGGTCGAAGCACGGAAACTATCACGAATCAGCCACAAGGAATGGGAAGTATAGCGAATTTGAATAAATTCATGGATATTTCAGGTAAAATTCTTTCATTTTTGCTAATGTTCTATACCTGCAATGCCAGTTTCTAATTTTAGGATTAGAGATTTTCACGGACATTTTCACGGAATTCGATGATCAATTTTCCGAAAACAATTCTAGTCAAATTATTACGAGTATGTATATAAGAAGAGAAAAACAAAAGCATGTGAGTTGCTCGTTATTGTCTTCATAATATCATAGTCTACTGTTTACATTGGGTGAGGACATATTATATCTTTTTTGTACTCTGGAAGCTGGAGACAAGTGGGTAGCGGTGCTCAGCGGGGTTCTACGCGCGATTTATCTCGGCAGCGTATTTCGGCAAGAAACAAGTACTCAAGACAGTAGAAAAGTTGTGAAATGAGATAAGTGAATTGGCAAAAAGTGGTTTTTTTTTTTTGAAAACTTATAATGATGATGAGAACCCGGGCCTGTACACTTTGGTTTTCAGCTTTACTACTTCACGTGTAAATTGGGGTACTTTTTATATATGAACTTCGGCAGGCATATAGTTGTGCCGTCCCATTTGGAAGTTGTTGGAGTAAACTCTACAAAGTGTACCGAAATCGTTCAATAGTATGTCCTTTGGGATATCTGTTTGTAAGAGCAATTGTGAATGAGTGCATGTTGCGCAGTGATTAGTTGTCCCCTGCAACGCCGACTTAGTCACTGGTTCGATCCGCACCCAAGCCTTAACAACCTTCCATCCCTCCATTGTTGGTGAATGGTTCTAAATTAATCTGGGAGGATCAGCATTGTTTTTAAAATGGGTAGGCCACCGCAAATCATTGCAAAGACTGGACGCATTCAGTCAGTCACCTTAAGCGATGCCGGAAAAGGCGTTTAGTACATGGCCCACACTCCAGGGATTGGTGAACGCCGTGAGTTTTATCCTTTTCAGTTGTGAATTTTTCGTGAAATAATTTCTCATTGAAATTTCAGAGATTTCCAAGTAATCAGGAGTCAGCGTTATCAGAACTTTCCAGCTCGACGCTCTCTTCATCCACTGCCAACTTCCAGTCGTGCTACTCTAATTGTAATACTTCATCTATTCTTTTTTCATTGTTCATACTTTTCAAAAGTTAATCCATTTTCGCTTGTAGTTAATGCGGGTGAAATTGTTAATCAGCCATATCGTGACGAGTTCAAGGTTACAAGGGTGGATTCTCAGCGAATGTGAGTTCCCCCAACGAATGAGCTATCAAATAATGTGGCCTTTCATAATTACAGGCTAGCTTCCAATCCGATAAAATTTGCTGAATTTGTTGGAGAATCTCGAGTGATATTTCGGATAAAAAATACAGATGCAGTAGTGGATAAAAGAGACAACAGGGTATTTTTCTATCGTTTCTTGAATTTTCGTGAAATTTTTCTCTGTTTTCCTCAGATTCTTTTTATTTTAGGTCGAAGTTGAGTCAATTTTCACAGGTTTGCATTGTTTCATTCTGCCTTCACAAATCGACATTTTGACAAGGTGAGTGATTTTTTGAAGTTTTGTCAAAAGGAAACTAGAAGCGGTCGTTCAGGCTGCTGAATTGTCAACGATTTACATACTTCAGATTTTTTTCTTCTATTGCACTCCCTCAACCAGAGAAACTGACGGATTTTGGGAAGAAAATGGAGAACAGTGATTATGATGCCATGGCAAAGAATATAGAGGAGGAAGCTTTTCAGAAAGCTCAAGTAGCATCGCAGGGGATGCAAGGTTAGCTGGTTTATTCAGGTTTTTTTTTCGAGTAATGTTAGTAAACCTGCGTTTTACATCCCGATGCATTTAGTTCAACCCTATGGGGATTGCGTATGTTCTTTTCTATTCTGTTCTATGTTCTATGGAATACACGATTTCATCAAGGTTTTCCCGATAGGAACTGATTTCAGTAATCATTCAGACGGAGAAATCTAGGCGGTTCCGAAACTGTACTTCGTTTTGAAAAAGGCTTCAATAGTGCGCTTTAGCAACCAAGAGTAATTCACGTTTTACCTTCGGCGTGCATCGCTTGCACCGTTAGCGTCTGTGCTTGGTTTTTCACTGCACTTTTAGCACTCACTGGATGGCATACGTTTCAGCTGCTTCAAAGCTGGGTTTGGTTTTTGTAAAGGTGTTTGTAGAGCGCTATGAGAGCGAAAAGAATGCCACGTTCTTCACACGGAGTTAGTTAGCCCGTCGCTTGAACTTTACAGCGCATTTGGTACTTTTCCGTTAGACGACGGCATGGAATGAGAGACCTATCCCTTTCGCTGGTGAAGAGTTCCACAAAAGATTGCTAGTAATATTCAAAAGCTCAAATATCTGGCTAGCGCGGTACGTGGACGGCTTTTGAAGATTTTTTTTCATAGCGTTTTAGCATCTAAAGTAAAATCAAGCTTCACACTCACCACACTTATTTCTGTTTTACCTCGCTTATATCTCGCTGAACAAAACTCCTTCCTTAGACTGCTAGTACTCTTTCGATAGCGCTGTGGGGTTTCACATATATGACTACTTGGTGTTTACCGTCTAATCTATGGGCTGGGAGTGGGGCGATCGGTCGATGGCCTGACTCGTTAGACATATGGGGTGCAACTTCCTACTCAGTTTGCAATCTTTTTCTTCCGCTTTAGATTAAACTCCAGATAATACGATTGACACAGATACTACGAAATTCTGTCTGCACGTCCATATGCTTTTCGTGCTTCTAGGGAATTATACGCTTGATAAAAATGAATTCGCGCGCCGGGTGTGAAAATATCATTTTGTTTGCTACACCGTTGTGAAAGGATCTTTTCGGCACACGGCCATGTATCACCATAGTCAGAGATTTGAGCTTTCGATTGATTACTAACCTACTTATAAAAGGTTCTTGTTCAGCGAAGAGGGTCATTTTTTCATCCTGTGCCGTCTAGTGGAGAAGAGCGCCGATTTATTCGGCAACAGGAAATAGGGAAATGGTGCGCATGGAATGATAGAATGACGACTCTTCTACATTCTGTTATAAAAGCTAGAACTTTTTCCGAAGCAGAGAGAAATTTTCTAATATCACTGTTCTTTCCGTCATCACAATCCTCTGTAAGGACTTTTCTAAAAACCACACCCAGTTTTATAATTGCCAAGATTTGGGCTATTAAATGGTTACTAAAAGTCTGGTAGGAACTCAAGCGCCGATGCCAATCGTGCAGTTATGCACACCAAAGGTGAAATTTAACTTTCTTTTGACTGCAGTATTGAAGTTATCATGATTTAAACTATCAATTGGCTGCCAAAAGTCTATTGGAAAGCAAAAAAAGGCCGGATCCCGAAAGACAATCATTGTCATTACTATATATCATTTCGTTCCAAAGGTTCTGACACTAGAGCACTGAACCTCAAGTTTATTATCCAGATGTAATTGAATTTGCATAATTTCAATATCGCCCTATTACGCATTTTCGTCTGAACTTTTTGGTATACAACTCACCTATAGTTGCTTCAAGATGGAACTGTCTTGGGAACAAATCCGCTTGTTACTCTTAGACGAGACGCGCAAGATCAGTGGAGCTTAGGATTGCACAAAGAATGTATAGGAGGTGGTTCGCGAAGCTCAAAGTTGGAAATAACGATTTGGAAGATCAGTCGCTCTCTCACAACAAGCTTCATTAATCTTGCGCACTGTTTCACTAGGATTTTTTTCTACGCGTCATTCGTGCATAAATGACGAAGGAATTTTCTCCCACCATAAACTAGGTATAAGCATCTTGTATACTGAAATCTCCGCAAGAAAATACTTGATCGAACGCAAACGACGCCAAAATTGTGGAATTTTACCCTCTTCTGGTTGATAAACTTGGTATTTATCACTTTAGTGCAACAACTTATGCAGCGACCTCATAGTACAGTATCAATATTTATCATTCAGTGTTTTTTTCAGGTAAATGGAAGAAACGTGAAGACTTCCATGAATTTGACTCGATAAACTTGGAAGATAACCGTTCGGGAAGGCGATTCAGTGAGGCGTGCCGTGACAACTACAAGACGCTTAGTTCGTTGCACGAGATCCATTTATTAATCTTGAATTCTTCAAATCCATCAAAATTTCCAGAATCTGAAACTAACAGGAGGGAGAGCACAGTATTATCGGCTAAGATTGGTACAGTTCTTATCTGTGTTCCTCACGTCGATATGTTTTCGGTGGAATTTGTAAGAAACCTCAGTGGTGGTTATAACGAATCAATCGAGCACGTACTTGCTGAGTCTACGGCGTAAGTTCGAAGCCAGCGTTTCTTTCTGTTTCTTTTTTTTGTCAGTGTATTCATTTTAGTAAAGTACGAACACTATTATGAATTCAATATATCAAACAACTAAAAAAGAGAAAATATGGCGTAGTGGAGACTATCTGGAAATTCGACATAGAATGTCGACTAACAAAAGTTTTATGACAGTTGTTTCTAAATAATATCGATGAGCTCTTCCTCATGATTCATGTCAGTAGCTCATCCGCCCACACTACATCGCGCAGTCTTATTTGACGAGAGAAGTGGTCACCGGGTTCTTGGTGATGCTCGATACGGAGTTGATCCTACCGACACTATCCAGCATTCAAGTAACTAACGTCCCTAGAAATATCCCAGTCCGACTATCCTCAAGAATGTAGGGAGATGTGCCCGATCATGTGCTATGTCATAAAGAAGACGACATCCCTAAGTAAGCGATGATTGCGAGGAGACCCGTCAAACGCTAGAAATAGTGTTATGCGAATAATAAAATGTCATCAGGCAGTATAAAATAAAATATTATAATACTCCTTCACACTCTGCTATGTATCAAATTATAATTTCATTATTAGTAGCATCATCAGTATTAATCAAGTGGCTTCATCGTGGATTGGCTGGTACGATTGTCCTCCAACGAATTTTTCTCTTATGTGTAAAGTCGTTTCGAAACTTCGTGTACATGCAAGACTGTTACAAGCTCTAAGAAGAATGTTGAAAATGGAACAGGAAAAGGATTGAAAGCCGAATTTTGCTTACCGATATTGCATCAGAATTGGGATTACTTTGATTTATTGTAATCTATTACCATGAATCTTGCTCACTGAGGATCACTTAGCCGGTTAGAAACGGGGGTAATGCCGCCTTTTCACAGGTCTGAAGTGGGAAAAACTCCTGAGCTTCGAAAATGTTTCCGAAAATGCACATTTCTCTTTGGTAGCATCAATTCAAATGTGTCCTTTTGAAAATTTACCTCTTTTAATTGAAGAAACATTATTGTTCATGGTTGGGTAGTTGTGGTTATAGACTTGCCAATTGTATCCTTCACTTCATCTCAAAATGTCCATCAGTGATCAGAAATCACATGAGAGGTTGCTAATGCTTGTCTTCAAGAAGAACACTTATGGTATACTGTGAAAGTGGCTAAGTGAACGCGTTTATATCCAGTCCACACGAAGAGACTTAAGCAAGGAACTGATTGATGTTGACCATGAAAAGAGGGTTAAAAATATCCGGCCTCACTTTTGTGCAGCCTATAGAGCTATAGTATGGTCAAGTAGGTTGGACTAGTACTGAAAAGGTGCCAGAGTTCTGGGGACATCTTAAGTTATTTGTATCTCCGAGACTAGAGATCTCGTTGACGATCTGTACTTGTAACAAACACTTATCAAAATATGAATCCACGATTGAGGATTTGAGAATTCATACTAAATTTATCCGCTGTGGCTTCACCATGTGGAAGAAGAATGCGCTGCTTCAAACCACTGTCAGAAAAGAGAATAGGTTGCTCAGTAAACGTTGTTTATTCAATCAAATAATTGTTTTCTCAGAATATTGTGGCATAGTATGAAAATCAATGGAGTCGGTGGCTGAATGGCCAATGATGCTTGGCACGGCTCGACGCATGGTTTATTACACTACGCACTTCCCGGCAGTCAGTGACAAAGCCTCACGGAACGCTCCAACCTGGCCATCCTCGGGATTGCAACTTATAGTCATCCAGCATCCCACGACATTCATAAAGAAGACAAGTACTCAATCAACTAGAACGTGAGAGTGTTAATTGAATGTTAGAAGTATAGGACCTGTATAGTGAAGAAAAAACTGCGTAAAGGGTCTTATACAGTCTGAAGAAGTGAGGAAGAAAAGTCAACGGCGTCAATATCATCGTATATATAAGCTTTAATAAGAACATGGCACTTTCCAAGCAGCTAACTACGCGAGACTCCGAGTCGCGAGATGTTCTTTTAAGGTGTCAAAGATTTCCAGCTTTCACAGCAAAATGTACCAGAAATATCCATGTCATACAAGGGCGGACGTTATCGTTTTCATCCAAGTAGTCATTTTTGCCAAAATTTTCTTATCTTCCGCCAGAAGAAAACAGTAAAACTTAAGAGACGGATTATCGAGACTCGTAAGTTAGGATTATCATCTGCGTACTGAGCCGGCTTATACGAAGTGTGAATACTGTTTTCAATTTCGTTCTGACGATTTCAAGCGAATTCTGCAACACCTTCAAGTTTAGTTGTAATGTGGAGGTTAAAAATGGCCGACCTCTCAAGACCTTGTAGAAAGTCGGAACTGAAGGAGAAACGAGCAATTAAGAATGTTCTGATTGATTTTTGATGTGATATTCAAGAAAACCCTTGTTCACTTTCGATTAGTAGAGTAATCACGAACTCTTATTCCTAATTTCATACAAAGGAAAGAAAAGGAAAATCAGACTCAAAGCATGTAAACTATCCAGTCATTCAGGGACTTCCTACTAGGAATCTGTGATATTCTGTTGCAGATTCTTTACGAAAGCTGCCAAAGTTTCTTTGAAGCATACGGGTTTACATTCTACACGAATGTCACTGGACCATTTGTACAATAAAGATCATCTAAGGTCAGTTTATTAAGTCGACGGGGACAAGCTTACAAAGAAGAAGAGTCAGCGTAGTTTAGACTTGTTGGTACGTCGATTCTCTTTCACTATCAAATGGAGAAGAGCGACACCGGTGAACATATGAATGCGAAATTAGTTTTTCCTAACATGGATTTCATCGAATATCTTATGCCGGAGTCTAATCCGGTTTGTTGATCTTGTTCTCATCTTCTTGTCTTACCCAAATGACAACAGTTCCAGTTACTTTTTGATTTAGAGTGACCCGGAGAACCCATATTTACCACTCTTGGACTTTTCCAACGTCGAGTCTATGGATCAAGAACCGCAGCTGAAATTAGTCTATAACACTTCTCCTTCTGGATCTGATGAGGTAGGCGAATAAAAGTTCACATTCGTTCCTTTTGTACATTTTCTCATCGATTTGTTTATTGCGTCTTATTTTACGTATTCCAGTCGAAAGTCTTCGTCTATATAGGAAAATGTCGTTGCGACTTAGATCTGAGTATTGTGGATCGAATTCCGGATCTAATTGAGGCACAACCGTTTTTTGATTTGCCGTCATTCAGACGTTCAAGGTTGGGCAATGAAATGAGGTTAATATTTTTCTAGTGATACTATAATATCACTTTCTTTTTCTTCCGTAATATGCTGCATAATGCGATTTATGAGGTTTTCTGAATTTCTGATTAGCAAGCCGATATGATGCCTTTTTTTGAATCGTTGGAATCCATTGCCTCATCTTAAGGAGAGATCAACTCCAGCTCCGTGACGATTTGTTCACCGTGCCGCTTGTTACTGATCAATCCAATAAAACAATGGTAGTTATAAAATGTCAGGCTTTGGATCTAAATATAAGGTTTGTTTCAATTTCAAAAGATTTGGCAGTGGTAATTTTACTGTGAAAATATTTCATAAATCTATTCACTTAAGAATACCGATCGCTGATTTACGAAATCCTAGTGGAATTCGCTTAGCCTACCGTCAACGCCATGTGCATTCGGAATATATTGGTCTACATGTGAGCTCAGTGACTGTAGAAGTACCAGCTGGTGGAGAAAGTATGCTCTTTGAGCTCTTCGCCACTGAGATATACGGTACCTTTTATTGCGTTCTTTTATGTCCTAATGTGGATAAGTTTCTTATCTATACTATATCTATATAAACTCACCATCTTACTGCTTTTTAACAGTGATATGATGTTATGAATTCATATCTGAGGATGTTGAGTGCTAGCAAAACATGACCCCAGGCAGGACTTGAACTCGCGTTTCACCCATTTCGGAAACGCGCTACCATTGCACGACCGACGCCAGCAGTGTGCTAGCTTTCTTTTTTCGATGTGTGCTATCGTATGTGTTCCTCACTTTTACTGTTTTTAGCAGTTTTTGAGGTTGTTGATATGCATTTAAGAATGTTTACTGGCCGGTGGTCTAATGATAGCAAACGTCCGCTGCATGGATAGATCGCGAACTCAACGCCTAAGGGGGCTCGAATGTTTTGTATACCACTCAACATCCTCGAATGTGTCTTACAAATAGTGCTTGAGGTCATTTCTGTGGTGTCTCTGATAAGTTCACTTGTTCGGAAGAAGATCGGCGTTTTCTTTGGGGTGGTTCAGACTTCAGTGGATGAGCCAATACAGTTAGTCTTTAGTGTATTCGTTTTCTTTTGGGACCTGGATTTTTGAGTGCTAGTCTTGATTTTGAGATTTGCAAATACTTAGGATGATAATAGAATCGTCTATTGACAGATATTTATCTCTAACTCGAATTTTCAGCATGAAATTGGAATACGATCCACGTAATAAGGCTTTGAAAGCATCAGATACGAAGATTCACTGTGTCACCCAGCATTGCTGATGAGATGACGAAGAGTATCTCGCTTTCTGTTATACAGTCGCTTCCTCAACGGGAAGGTCCATTCGCTCAGACTCATCGCTCGTTCCTCCATAAACATGAAGAAGGCAACGATGTCCGTCTTATAAGTCTTTCAGAACTATGAGGGATGAAACGTCTGTGTAACTTCAATTTCTTATAGTTAATATTGGCTGGATCACGTGAGGAAATGACTACTTTTGGTGCGAAATGTATTCTTCAGTCAGCGTTCGTAATATCGTTTGATGTACCGATCCTTCGACTTCTAATGCCAAGTCATTCCTACCTTGAAGTACTTTATAATAGATTGGTGAGTGATTTGTATGATTCATCGTGACTTTTCTAAGATTGCATCTAATCTAAACACTTTACTTCAACGTATAGGTGAATGATCTTCTGCTTTGGCGTCCGGCTACACCGTCAGCGAGACCGCGACACGAAGAATTCAAGATCAATGCGTTAAGTGACGATATGTTCCAGGAATGTAGCGGTGATCCCATGGACCACTGTAAGGAGATTTTGTCGAGGATGCAAAGCCACAATAAAAATATTGTTCAACTGATTTTTTGAAATTTTTTTACTGATTCTTAACCATCTTATAATGTTATAATACACGTATAAGGATTGAGTGGGTATGCGGAACATTCAGTCCTAAGCGGGAGTTATTCGTTCACCCGTAGTAAGGGTGTGTGATGCCGCTACACTACCCAGGCTACCGCTTCGCTATCACTTTTTCTTCTGTATATCTTATCGTAGGTGTGAGCTGCGTGAGTTCAACACCCGTTTGGAGTTGAAGGTTTTTGCCTATCACTCAAAACTTTTAGAAAGTTCATATTCTATGAATAGTCTATAGTTCATATATATATATATATACATGTATATATATACATATATATATGTACACATATATTTCAAATTTGAGGCTTAACTCTGCAGTTTTTCAAAAGCCTTTCCCACTATTGACAAGGTGGTGTCAGTGATGGGTTATTACTGAGGCTTCAGTCCCACAAAATTCTCCCTTTTTCAAAGTGGATTTTGACAACTTCCAGTGGGATTAATACGAAGCAATATTTCAGATGAAGATGACTATGAGGAAGAACGTTTTCAGTCATCTACGCACACAAGCAATTATGATAGGAATAAGTCGCATCTACTAAGTCTCTTGCTGAATATGAAGAAGGGGACGCTGGTAATGTGCCCGACAGTGAATAAGGTATTATCACACGATCGTCTCAATAAAGACGTGTTTTTTACTTTTCTCTATCTCTGGAACCGCTACTTTCCTTTTCCTCAAGTTTCCAACTGCTCTAATCCTGGAAGAGTTCATGTGGCGCAGTGGACTAAGGTGCTCTGCGACAGCCACATAGTCAACCAATCGGTATTAGATTTTTGAATACCGTTTCCAAAGCTCACCAATCCTTCGATCCCTCCGGGATCGGTGAATTGGAAATCGATTTCTCTGAGAAGATGGCAATATCGATTTGATATATTGGTAGAACACCGTGAGTCATTGCGGATGTTAGAGTTACGCGTTCAGGTACCTCAAATCATTTTTGATGAAGGCCAGTGTTTTGCGCATTCTTCAGAAACTGATCACCCCCAAGAGCTTTGTCTTTTTTTGCTTTATTTTCAGTGCCACCTGGTTCATGATACATTCATTCCGTTGTTGAGTATGCTTGTTTGTGCTTAAAATCTAAGTAATGTGCTATGTTACTCACATTTCAGAACGAGACGGATAAAGGCTCGTGTCAGATATCGGTCGAGTTTTCAGATGCACAGTTGTTTATGGTTTCTGGATATCACGGATCTCTTAATGATACATATTTCTACTTCACCACGCAAACAGTTGGAGTTGGTCATAGAAGTTCGTCGTTTTTTGTTTGTTACTGTTTAATCTTGTGTCTGCTTCGAACGAGCTGATCAGTTTTCCAGGTAACTGTACAGTACCGAAGGTTGTCAATCAAGCTGATTTTGGGCGTTGGACCCGCGACGACACTCAGATGAATTCTATCCCACCAGGAGATGAGTTTAGCTCTCAATCCACTGGTGATGCTATCGGTATTGCAGTTTATCTGTGTGAGCGAACAGGACAGAATATTAAGGTGCAGCTGGTTTTTTTTTTTTTAGAATTTCTAAAGTGTTCTTCTAAGGTGTGTTTTTCTCCACATTGTACCCTTTCGGAACATTTATTGTACCTTCCACATAATTTTCAGGATGTTCTTCTTGCATTAGCCATACGAAACAGCGTTGTGCAATTGCGACCACTTCGTAATCCGAAAAGAAGCGTGGATATTTCAATTGGCGGATTTCTTCACGCTTCAGGACTATCCCATACCTGGCTACGATCTTCCCATGGTTACGGTTAGTACAGTAAAAGCATAAATTATCCGATCTTACGTATGCTTTCCTTATTCAGACTGACCTGCATGTTCACTTGGACAATGTGATCTTGGCTTACGATCACGCATGGACAAATCCTGAGAGTGACGTCCGCTTGCGGTATTCGATTACGAAGATTCTGATTCAGTGATGAAAGTGACACTTGTTCCCTCTTCAGGCTTGTTCTAGGAGAGAGCGATATTAGCAGTTCTATCATCCAGGATATGAATGTTGCCAAAGTAATTTTCTCCACCTTAGTCTGCTATCGTTTGTTTCTATATTGTTAAGATTACAGCTATCATTATTTACAGGTAGTTAGCATATTTGAAAGTGCTCGACTTTTCATTAGTAGTGCCAGGAAATCAAAGGAGAATGTTCGATTTGAAGAACAGTCGTCATCAAAGGAACGTGTGAGAAGTTCCCCTTCGAAGCGAAAATTCATTAAAGTTGTCGATGTTGGATTATTTCAGTTTGAAGTAGGTTACTTTAGGAATTTTCGAAACATCCCAATACTTACTATCCATTTGTCTCCATTTCATGCGCTTGCTTTAGCTGCGCATGTTAAATATATGTATTCTTATTATTTTGTGGTATTTATTCTACTGTTGGATAATGGGATTGGTGGTCGTCAGCTGATTCAGTTGGGGATTGATATTGATGTAGGATGGGTACTTTTCCGTTATCCGCACCCTATTTCGAGCTCTTGAAAAGAAGATGTTTTTGATTGCTTTCAGAGACTGAGCAGTCATTCGTTAGCTTGAATCAGAAAAATTTGGAAGGTGTATCTTATTTTCAAAATGGCTGTATTATTGTGCTGTAATAGCAAAACTAAAATCATGTACCCCATTGAAACAAATCTCGCTTACCAAAACTTTTCCTTTAGACTGCCAATAACCATTCGATAACTTAAATCTCGCCATTTCCAATGATGTATTTGGGTTTTAAAAAGATATTCTCGTTGCATTGTAACAATTGAAAGAACAGTGGCTCAGCGGCCGTTTTGCGAAATCCCTATCAACATACCGGCAATTCACGGTGGTTTGCTGTCAATGTCGCACTGGGCGAAACTTAACATTTTTGGCTGCTGCATCTAACTAAACAGTTGTTTTCAAAAAGCAAGCGCTTGTTGGAAATGGAGAGATTTGAGCTATAGAATGATTGTTAAAGCTCCAAAGGTAAAGCTTTGTTTAGCGAGAGGTATTCGAATGAGAATTTTTGCTGCCGCATCTCACTAGTAAAGCGATTTTGAAAATGAAATGAACCATTGAAATCTTTGTGATTTCAAAATTTCGGTAACTGTTGAAACGTGAGAAAAGATTGTATGGGATGTTTTTAAGGGATCGAAAAAAGGGGAGGACGACGAAAATGATCTAAATTCGCGAAACTCAATCTTCTTATAACTGTTGCAGCGGACCCAAAAGCCGTTTCAAAAACCAAGTACACTGTTGGAATTTGCAATTTAAGCTAACAAAGGTTTACTAAAATGCTGCAGAAAAAGCTTTGTTCAGCGAGAAATGTTCGAATAACGAACATAATTTTATTTTGGCTGTTAAAGAGAAATAATAGAACTATTCTGAAAAGAAGGTACACGAAGTTTTTTTTAATTTTAAGCTATCGAATGATTACCAGCCACATAATTAAAAGCTGAAAACTTTTTTCTGAGGATAGGAATAGGGTGCGGATAACGGAAATGTACCAATAGATTTTTATGATATCACGTGTGGAGCAGTCGCTAGAGGTGATGTGTGGCTCATATGACCGATCATTCGATGCTCGATGGTACAATCCCATACTCACGGGTCACCAGCGAGTCATCGTTCAGGCCAGATATACATCCAGTTATTTTGAACAAGCTAAAATTGAAAGTGAAAGTATGGCGTATTCCTCAGGCATTCATCTTTACCGAGAGCTTAATCCTTTCTTGGCTTCAGATTTTCGTGCAGATCGTATACTCTTTATTAGAAAAAAGTTAATCTGATTGCTTGCAATCCGTTTCTTAGCCAACGATTTGCTAATTAAGCAATTATAGTTCCTTTCATCTCTGTTTCTGGATGATTATTCTACTCTTGCTTATCCTCCTGCTTGACATTCGCTGTCGAAGTGACGTCATTGAGGTACGTTCAGGCGGCTGATGTTTGAATTCGTTTGGAGAGCGTTCTTAAATTTTTTTTATAGGCATGGGTTTGTGCTGATTCACTAGTCGTGCTGTTGAACTTGGCATCTGAACTTTCGCAGTTTGAGAACTTCGTTTCCAGTGATACGAAGAATTCCTCTTTGGATAACCAATCGTGTAGGCAAGTCAGCGACTGAGCGTGATGAAGTAAGTTCTCTAATCTTGGAATGTCTTTGGTTTTTTGAAATTCCAAGGTCATTCTCTATGATTTGTCTACCATTCAATTCTGTATTGATTCCTTCGAAAGACCGAACACACTAAGTGGTATGCAGAACATTCAACTTCAAGCAGGAGTTGAACCAGCTTCCACCTATATAGAGGGACGTGCTACCATTATACCACTGATGCTTTTGCTTTACTACCAAGTTTCGCCCCTTTCGGGACCACTGATTCAACTTTTTGCGTCTCTAACCCCCAGCATGCGTGTTTCATCGTCCCGAAAGGCTGTATCTTATTTCGAATGAGTGCCGGCTTAGGTGGGTCTAATGGCAATGTATGCTTATCCGATCAAACCCGTTAAAGGCTAGTTACTGTTAGTTACGATGAGATGTATCGAAGAACAAGTTCTAGCAGAATGGTAGCATCATTGGCGCAGTTCTTGTTTGCGCCCTGTGGCATAGGTGAAAGGGGGGGTTGAACAGCCGCCTGATGTCGCATTTCTTACATACCACTCAGTTTTATTAGATCTATATTTGTAGCACCATAACAATGGTTAGAAGGCACCAAAGATAAGAAATTTGATTAGATGATTTCGATGAGTTTATTAGAAGTCTGATGTTTATATGGTTACATTTCATCCAACGGAACGAGATTAGAAAACATTGCTAAATTTTGTTTGTTCAAGTATTATGATTAGAAAGATAGAGGTAGAGTGATTGAAGAAGTGGTAGCAGAACAAAACCCCAGGAAGTGCAATGGTTAGCGCGCCCCTCACAAGTGGTGAAACGCGGTTTCAACTTTCCTCGAGGTCCCTAGCTCAGTTGTACTGAATATATGGTCATGATTATCTCTGCGTAACATATTGTTTTGAGCACGCTGAGCCGACTACGAGTCATGCGAGCTCAGATCCATCACGTGCTAGCCTGCCGAATTCTGTCGAACTCAGAATGAAGGTAATGCTTTTGTTAACTGTTTTTGTCGACGTATTGCTTATTTGTTTTCCAGCGGTTGCTCGCCTCTGCTATGCAAGAGACATCTATGCCTTTTTCTGGTTCAAAGAACGCTATTCCATGTGGAAAAGATGCTCTTGAAGAATTTTCGCCAATGTTTTCCACAAAATAAGACTGGAAAGGTATTAATAGACAAGTTCTTTTCCGGTCACTCAGTGATTCATATTAGTGAGTTTTTGGAAAGACGCTGTGAACTCGGAACAAAGTTGTTTTTTATTCAATACTTCCGTGACCAACATGAGTTTTTCAATGTTTACTGATTCGTAATCAATAATCAGGCCACTTACGGAGTTTCAAAATTTGTTGATTACAGAGAGTTTTGCTCTCTTGTTGTAGTGGTGCGGTTAGTTTTCCTCACGTATCAGTTTTTTTGTTTTCCACTAAAAATTTTGGAATTAGTGTTAAAATTGAATATGAAAGTAGGTGGGATAATGTTACGTATACACAATAGCACCAATTCGATCCTATTACTAACGTCTTCCGAGCCTCATCTACTTCCGAAATGTGATTGGAAGCGATACTATGTTGAGTGCTATAACAAACTCAAGGGTGAGAAATTGGCTAACTGGCGCATTCTATGAGAAGAGGAGCCCCTCAGCTATAATTTTACGTTGTTTTTCAATTTCATTCTAAGGATGAATTGCTTCAACAAATGAGGCAACTAAACTGTCGACTTGTTTGGTCCTTTCTCGTTGAAACTGGTTTTTTAACAAACGATAAATTTTCTGTCAGTAAGTATCTCAAAAAGCTCATGATACTGTAGGTTCGAAAGAAACTTTCGTCTGTTCCCATTTGTCGTATACATGCTTTTCGTACCTGTGTTTTCATTGCGTATATCTTCAAAATTAGTATGTTCAATATGTTGAAACCGCTGTAGTCGCAGCGATGCATTGGAGTGTCTTGCTATTTAAGATCTTGTACACTGATCTACTTCTCGAAATATAAGCCTCGTAGTTGAAAATTGGAAGCTTTATATGTCGTCTGTTAGATGTGTCGAGCTTTTTCGAGGTTGATACGTTGCGCTTCGTTGGTGGCTTACATGCGTTTTGGCGGTATCTCCACCATCAGAACCACTTGCCAGCTTCCTGTAACAGAGATAAATGGGGCGTTGAACACTGCTGTCACCAAGAAAAATCATAGCCACCTGCAAACTTATGGTAGGCCATTAGAGTTCTTGTCCATCATAAGGCGACTAATGAAAAACCGGTTTCATTCTTTGGACAGGAATTTTAATAGGAGTGTTAGTAACCATTCGAAAGCTTGAATTTCTGGTTGAGCAGCACGTTGCCCCTTTCTCAAAACACCCTCTTATAACGCTGTAACATTCAAAACAAAATTATGTTTCACACGTCCACGCGTTTTTTCTAATTTCGCATAATTTTTCGCTGGACGAAAGTCTTTTCTTATAATGCTAATACTCATTCGATAGCACAAGTTTCGAAGATTTCAAAAATATGTTTACTTTTTGGGAAAGCTCTTTTCATAGTGCTGGAGGAGAAAGAAGAGATTTGTGCTTTACATGTTGCCGGACATAGCTCTTTCTTAGACTGTCAGTGATCATTCGATAGCGTAGTTTTTGCTGACTCCATCTCTGTGGCTTATTTTCTGTAAGACCTATTTCTATGCAGTGCATCAGGGAGATATGTCACCCCTCGAACACGCGAATGCATTGATGGACGTGTAACGGCCACGTCCGCCTTCGCCGTTCCCCCTCTCACCCAATGGAACAGCAAAAAAACATCTTTTCGCGTATTTGAATCAATCCTACTTTCCCTGTTGAAATACAAAGAAAACGTCTCTCCAGAAAATAAGCGCAGTGCTGGAATCAGCGAGCATTACGCTACCGAATGATTACCAAGAATCCAAAGAAAGAGCTCTGTCTTGCGAGAGAAATTGCGTGTGTGGAATATATGGGTTTTCTTATGCAACAACGTCAAAAAGAAGGCTTCTTCGAAAACCGGCCACGTGGGGATCTAGCCAGAGATTTAAGCTTTTTGAAAGATTACTGTCACTGCTTTGAAAAGTTCCTGCCAGCGAATGAGATCGCTTTTGCATTTCTCGCCTCAATGGACAAGTACCGCCATTAACGTACTCTACAAACGGAGCGTAACGAATCAGCTTTGAAAAGGTTGAAACATTCGTACAGACTATATATCGAATGTTTTAAAGGCAAGGTTATAGAAAACAGTAGACTGAAATGGATGATGACATTGAGCCTGGAAAATGGGGAGTTTATGATAGTGAAACATCAGAATTTCATTCTATGGGGAGAGATTTTCAGGTTTTAGCAGTTTTTGTTGCAGTCGATATGATTCATTATGAGGTGATATGTGCTATTTCAAGCGTGGTATTGTCCATTATCTAAATTTACGAGTAGTATATGTCACGCTATCGTGTCAGAATTAAGGGGCAGTTCAAAAGTACGTCTGTCATTAAACCTCGGCATGAATATTGAACGATTTCATCCAGACTGTCCTTTCTTTAACCCCTTACGGATGATGAAGTCATTTTGACTCTCAAATTCTGAGAGGTTTTTTTTTTTTGCTAAGCACGTCTTTTTTTTCTAGAATTTGAGTAATCATTCGAATACGTAGGCCTCGCGAATTCCTCAACTTGTTTGGTTCTCAAAATTACTCCTGTAGTAGCTGTAGTAGCAGAAATAAAGTTTTGTTACACACTCGGTTCGCCTTATTTGCTTAGCTAATGTCTGTGAATCGCTTCTAATTAGACCATACCAATACTTACGGGACCACGGACCCAACTCTATGCTAATCTAACTCCCAGCCTCTTACATCTAACAATGGAGCATGTAGCGTGTAACAGTGGCTTCTAACCCACCTCTCCTGCAGCCCCTATGTGGCACGCTTTGATTTCACGCCATTGTTACACGCCATACGCTCCATTGTCACCACGCCACGCACTCCATTGTTAGGCACAACACGCTGGGAGGTTAAACGCGCAGAGAGTTGGGTCCACGGTTCCATAAAATCTAAACTCATACGATAATTCGAATCTCGACGATTTTGAAGCTTAGACCAGTCCTGCAGAATGTTTTCATATTGTAGTGTGATTGCGAAAATAAAGTTCCACTTTCTTATTTGGAATTCTCTTCGCACACAGTTATATATGCACAGAAACTATATAAACTTGAAAAGAAAATCATGTCCTGTCAGAATGGTGCAAAGAAGCTAAAGCATCTCTTAAAATAAAGGAAAAATCTCTATTGATTAACGAAATTTGCGCCCCATTGGCGATATCGATCGTACTGCCGTCCGCTAAGTGATCAAAAAAAAAAACCCGCACGATGTTGTTTTATCTCCTTTCAATATTGGTGGCTATTTCGCATTCCTCGAAGTTTAGGCGATGTAGTATTCGATACCATGCCTGATTCTAATAATCTTATATTTGGTGACAAAGTAATAAAAAAGAGGTAATATTTTGACTTTTAATTGGTCATTTTATTGGATTGTCACCAAGTACAGGAAGTATGAACCAAATAATTGGTTATGATTTGGTATAATACGTCGCCTACGCTCTGAGGAAGACGAAGTCGCCGAAACGTTAGCCACCGATTGTTACAGGAGAAGTACCAAACTGGTGCAAGTTGTATCCAGGAAAAGCGACACTTCGTATAGTCAACGAACATTTTTACATTCTTATTAAACTGGGCCACCGTAGTGTTGGAAAGATGCGCGCGGAAGCTGACACTGATCCTTTCCTTTTTTTTTCTCGTTTTGTTCACTCGACATCTTTGCAGTATCTCAATATCCCAGTCCTTCCCTCTTTTATTTTTGGTCACTGACTGGCCCTGTGTTATTGCCCATGAGTCTCACTCCACTGGATGTACTGAAGAGTCAGAATATTCTGTCTGCATTGATCTTTTCAGCATGTACCGCATTGGTAATGATCTATTTAGCTTCTCATTCACTCTGAACTACGCAGATGCTAATTCAACTTCTTCCCATGCCCACAAAGCATCTCATTGCTTGGGGAGTGTGAAATTGCTATCAGACTTGTTCGTGCAGCCTTTCCTCTAATAAACATGGGAGCACTCTAACTCGGATGTTAGGATTCTCGCGGGAAATCGCCTGAACCAGTAATCAACGTAATTTGCGACGAAGACTGTAATATCATGATACAGAAGTGGAATCCACGCGTCAGAAAGTTCTAAGACTTGGACGGTGGATGCGGGTGAGGAATCGGAAGCAAAAAGTTCTGGAATTCGCACTATGTTATACATTGTGTTGTTGAAAAACCTCAACGCATGAGGCTCTCGACGTTGACCAATCCTTGAGGGATGCGCCATGCAGTCGTCTTCATCAAACATCATTTGAGGTGACCCAGTGGATATCTGACGTTTACCATCACTTCTTAATGGACTACCGATGTGCCAGATCAGTGCTGAAATATTGCCAAGCAAGTCTGGTAATTCACTTACTCCGGAGGAATGGAAATCTTAAAGAGCCTAGGTGCGAGATCGAACAACTGTGTAATCGACGGCTTATGTGCCGCAGAGCACGTCCACATCTGAGGCCATGCACGGTCCTTGTGATGTTAGGTCGTATAGTAAATAACTGCGAAGTAATCGACCTTGTATGAGTTTTTGAGATAATTTGTAAAAACCTAGGGAATCTCTCACAGACAATACTGGTTCTTCTTCGTTATCCGGGAACAAATGAATGTTCGACCCTACTCGCTGGACAAGAACTTTTCTTAAGATTAAGGATTTTTTGTAAGCTTAAATCTCTGGCTAGAGCCGTGCATGGCCGGTTTTTTGAAAAGACGTTTTGTAACGTTGTAAAATTCAAAATGAAATTATGTTCCACATCGGCTGCGCAATTCAATTATTACTTCGCTGGAAGCATGAAAAGCATATGAACATGTAGAGAAAATGTTGTAGTATCATAGCCAAACGTTTAATCTGGAGTTTCGCTCAAGCAGAGAAGCAACTTCTAATTGAATAACAAATATAACACTGTTATGTGCGGAAATTCATCGATCATCGCACTAGCTCCTTGCCGCCTCTCGTCGCGCGGCTTGTGAAGGAGCGGTAGAACACATGATGCTGATGCGAATCAATCTTGTTTTTCCTTCTACACTGCACAGTAACGCTCTTTCTAGAAAATAAGCACAGCGTTGGAATTTTTGAATCTTATGCTATCGAATGATTAGTAGTAGTCTATAGGAGCTCTGTCTGGCGAGGTGTAAAACACAAATGTTCTCTTTCTCGTACAGAGCTATCAAAAGAGCTTTTCCAAAAAGCAAACAATTTTGGTTCTCTTCTAGACTTGTCTATCGAATGACTACTAGCACTATAAAGAAGGAGTTTTGTTCAGCGAATTATAACCGAGGTAACAAAAAAAAAAATTAAAATGCGTGATCGTGGAAGTATAATTTTATTTTGAATTTTTTAAAGCGTTAAAAAAGAGTGTTTTGAAAGTCGACCACTTGCGACTCTAGCCAGAGATTTAAGCTTTCGAGTGATTGCTACCATTCCTACAAAAACCTCTAGTCCACCGAGAGTAGTCGTTTCTTCATTTGTTCTCGGATAACGGAAAACACCCAAATACTTATTAACAATGAGTAATGAAGGTATTATACTAAGCGTAATTCAAATCATATGTATCTGTAGTGAATGTTGTAGGATTTACCGACAAATACATTCATGGATAATGTGCCTACGGAAAGAAATCGAGCCTATTCATTGTCAACGGATGATGAATTCTGTATGGTGGACGAGGATGTTATTGGAAGTGGAGTGACAGTTAGTGATTATTTTTCAGATTTGTATGAATGCCACATTTCTGTATTGCTTTATATCTTAGAATCCAACTGGCGAGCCAAATATCAAGTACATTGGCTCCCAGCGTGGTCGCTCGCCGTTAAACACTGCCACCACGGTAGATCCACATCATTTTCGTGTTCCTAGCGAATGGCGTGGTGATGTACTGGCTGCTTTACCAGCTGAATTTTCAACACCGATTGTGCGGTTAGTAATGCTTCTGGGAATGCTTGTTTTTAGTTGAAAAAGGACGGTAAAGTAGCAGTTTAACAGATTTATCTGTGTAGTTGTTGCTTAGCAGGTATCTATGTGGAAGTTAATTGGAACTTTCGGATTAAGGAAACAGACAAAAAATCCGTTATAATGCTATTTTCTTAATAGTAGCATCACCTGTCATCCCGTTAATCGTCGAGGATTTGAACGGTACCATGAAACTGCCATTTTCTCTCTTACACGTGCAAGAGTAGCCAAGTGGCTCTTATCCCTCTAGTAATATCTTTCTTCCACGCTTTCGTGAAGAAGTCATACCTTTGGATCTGTGGTCTTGTAAGTGCGTTTGACATTTCGAAAAATGCAAGTCGATAACGACTTTCGCTTGTAGGTTATTAGATCGCATCACGTCTCCCGTCATCTTAACTTCAATAGCCTCGTGTTTAGAGCGATATCATTGATTTTCGATAGTAGACCAGCGTTAGAACTTTGAATTTTTTCTATACTACCCTTTGCGAGATACTGGATACTCCCAGCATCGACTTTTCGATTACGCGTTATCAACACCAAGTGATCCTTCGTCCCACTCACGTAGTGACCAGGTAATGGGAAAAAAAGTTTCTGATGCATAAGTTAGGGTAGAAATAATCGCTGAGTCGAAGAGGTGGGCACATAGGTAAATGTTCTTCGTCCTCTCCACTACATCCTCGACGCTCTTAAACGCTTCCCATTCCTCTCGCTTCCTCCTTCAACTCTGAGACTAGGTCGATCATCACGTCGACTTTCCTACCTAAATGGACGTAACTGGCGCTTGACATCTCTAGTGGTATGCGTAGGTTTCGGCGTTCTCGCATGCCTCATCAGTACTGCATGCTCTGCGGCTCACCCCTACTAGTAAGAGTAGCGGTTCTGAAGTGGTGAATCCAAACGAAGTGAAATAATGTAACTTGATTTTGTGGTCTAGAGTGACTTTCAGTCGATGGCTTACGGCTGTACGGAAGCACTTAACAGTACTTTCCAGTCTACTATACTAGAATAAATCCAGACTGCAACATTAAGTGACATTATATCACCTCTTCTATATTGATACATCTTCGGCGTCGCTGCTATCAATAGTAGAATGAACCGTAGGGCATGTGGTGCTGATGAGGTGCGTGAGAACTCCAAAGTAAATGTATACCACTAGAGATGCTATACCAGACCTCTGATAAGCTCAAAACTTCTTGTCAGACTATATTAAATTTTTGAGCGAAGTCTCAGACACAGTCGATTGGAAAGTACTGTTGAAACAGTTGGAGATGTTCATCCCCCTGAGCGTGATTTGGGCATCCAAAATCGATCCGTTTCGTATTTCTAATTCTGTGATCTTGTATCGTTTCTCGTTTGGTTAGGTATAACAATCCGGCGTTCAACCAAGATTCAGTAATCTGCTTTAGTCTGTGGTTAACACTTGATCAAGGATATATTCTTATTTGTATGAGCTAAAGACAGCTGGTGGTGATGTATTTGAGCTCTCTCTGAACTAGTTTTAGAAGTGTATCTTCCTCAACAAGTTTTCTTGTGTGATATTTGTAGTGCGGATGAAATGTCGGTAGACTCGCGATCCGTCTGTGAAAGGGTGTATGTTTTCCCTGGGACAACATGAATTAGCTTCACAAATGCTTTTAAAGAAACGATATATGACCAACGTTTAGATGACGTCTAATTTTAGTCCACAGATCCTCAAATTATATAGTTGTCAAGAATGTGGAAAATTTTCCCATCAACTTTTGAAGTGGGCTAATTTTGTCTAACAATCTTCAGAGGGGTTATTTTCTTAGTTTCACTTTTTCACTTTGAATAGTTTTTTATGAGACGTAGTCAGAGATGTTAGCTTGGCTATATGCTTGTAGAGGTGTTTCCCTGAAGAACGTAAGCTGAAACATACTATCTCAGATCGTCTAGCTTAACGAGTTCTTGTAAAATATTGTAAACTATATTCACGCTGGCAGCCAAAGCTGTTATTCTTAAAACGACCGAGAAAGCTGTGGCCGAGTGGTCAGCGATTAACGAACGCCCCAACCTGGCTTTACCGGACATTGCAAGAATATCTGCTCCACAGTATTCTGCGGCGTTCATGATGAAGAATTCCTCAAGCAAACGATGAAAACGAGGATACGAATCGAGTGCCAGAAATGCTGGGATTCACATAATCAGTAAAGATGGGTCCTATCAAACAGAATATTTGAAATATTAGGAATGCTTTTTATTTGATTGCCTTTAGCGGTGATAAGGTCTATAATATTCCCAGTGATAAAGAGTGATGTTCAAAAACATTTGCGTCAGATGAGCTTCGAACCCATATAACACCCTATCCGGGGGCGACGCAGCGTCGGTAGTGCAACGGTTCAGCACGCGCCTACGCATAGGGTGCAATGTGGGTTAGAATCTCACTTGACGCGAATGTTTTTGAACATCACTATTTGTCACTGGGTATATTGGAAGAATTATTTTCAAACATGGTGTGAAGTTCCACGTGTACCACCTGTCGTTCCCTGGATCGTCGACTGACTTGGACGGAGGCCAGTAATCTTTCCACTTCTCCCTATCGTGTACAAAGATATCCCAGTGGGCTTTGCTCTCCAGAAGCTCCATATTAAACGTATGACTCTGATACCACATTTTCCTCTACACGTTAATATGCTTTTCGTGCATCGAACGAAGTATTAGTAGAATTGCGCTGCCTATGTAATTCATAACCTTATTTTGAATTTTACAGCATATAAAAAGATATTTTCGAAAAATGGTCACGTAGCGCAGTATCCAAATATTTAACCTTTCCACTGATTTCTAACACTCTTATGAAAGTTCTTGTCCAGCAAAAGAAATTTTTTTTTCTTTCATTTGTCACTGTCTAACAGAAATGAACCCATCACTTTTTGACTTGTTTTTTGACATCTCGGAGTACACAGCTCCTTGATCTGGAAACCACTGATATCTGTTTCGTGGCCCTACATTCACCTAGAAAACCCAACTTCTCTTAATGAAACTTTGACTTTTTGCAGCAAAACGTTTTTCTTGTTGAATTTGAGCTAATAGATGGTTGAGATTTTTTTAGAACGGAACGAGCTTATTTTCCGGTTCTTCTGATCAGGAGGGAACAAGTGACTCCTTTTTATAACACTGTGAACTCCACACAAAACTGGCGCATATTTCTCGCCGCACAGAGCTCTTTCTTTGGACTATTAATTGTCATAAAATAGTGTAGTGCCTCCTGATGCTCATGCTGTGCTTATATTGTTTATATCCTGGAAAGACCGTTTCTCTACAACGCAGCAAGTAAAATAAGTTTAATTCGATGTGTGAGAATGGACGATCTAGAGACAGTTCACTTCGCGATGGATGTGGCGGCCACAACTGAAGCGATACTTCTCTGCGCGTTCCTGGAACTGTTAGCTGGCCGCTGCAGCTTGCGCCCACGTGATTCGCTCAGGACGCCCTTTCTCCCACATGAAATTCGACTTTTTACCAGTTCCGTTGCAGCTTATTTTACCTGTCGCGTTTCAGAGATACGGTCTTTTCGTGATATAGGCACAGCGTTGAAATCTAGTTCGATTATGCTATCGAATGATTATCAATGGTCCAAAGAAAGAGCTCTGTCCAGCGAGAAATATGTGTGTCTGAAGCCAAGATATCTCCTCTTGTGGCGACGTAAAGAAACTTTTTCGAAAACCGACTACGTGGGCCTGTAGCATGAGGTCTGAGCTTTTGAGTGATAATTAACACTCCTATGGAAATTTTCTCTCCAGTGAATGAGATCGGTTTTTTATTTGCCTCCTCCTTATCTAAAAGAACCGTTTTCCTGATACACGGAATTTCCAGACATCTCAGTTTTTCAGTTCTTCGTAGATTGTAATTTCTTTTTCTGAGCAATCGTGAAAGACAAGGAAATTTTGTTTGAAGCTGCATATTAATCAAAAGCGTTTTAGGTACTTGTTTCGTGATATTTCTATAAGTCTTCATCTTTACGGAGGATCAGACTTGAGTGAGCGACATTGATTTTCCATCTACCTACTTTTCTTTACAGTTTGCCTCTCGTATATTTTTTGAGTCACCTTTAATTTATCAAAAAAAATGTGATGGTCAGGTGAGGATCCTCCGAAAGAACGTAGCTATAGCACAAGTGAGTATCGTGAAGGAAAAGGAAAGAATCAAGTGATCTCAACGGATGTAGCTGGTGGAAAATATAGAGACCATTCAGTTTGCGTTGTTTTAGAACTCAGTAAGGTATGCTGTTTTCAGAGAAGATTTTTTTTTTCCTTCAGCTTCTTTTTTCAGTTGTGTTTTTGCAGATTACTTTTGTATATCAACTATTTGGTAAGGATTCTCCGTTGATGTCAATGAAACTTTTCACTGTTCATAACATTACACTACTCGATAAGCTGGTTGTAAGTCAGATCAAAGAGATGATGTATCAGGTGGGATCTTTCTGTTCGATTCAACTGTCAATGTGGTCGGAGTTTTATCACTTTTTAATCGTTCATAACTATATATTTTTAGTACTCGTCTGCTGAGCAACCTCGTAGAACCTGTGCACCAATGTTAGCTATTCGTATGGTTGAATCCCATAAGAATGAAGGAAAGCTTAGGGTTGGTGTGTAATATCTGTTATAACTACTCCTTCACATGGCTAATCAAATGTTTCTAGGTTTCATTACTACCTATAAAGTTCAACATCGATCAGGACACTATGGAATTTTTGGACGATTTCTTCCAGGAAGTCCGTTCAACTGTAGAATTGCATATTGAAGGTGAAATGTTTTTCCTATGGACTTTCTCAGCTGTAACTCAATAAAATATTTCAGCCCCTGACACTATCGGTTCCCAAGCAGTCTTAGAGGTTCCAGAGACGATCAAATCAGAGAGCGGTAGTTCTGCAGTGGTAGTTGATAATATCTATCCGCGTATTGATGAAGATGCTAAAATAAACCTGGATGTTCTAACTCCGAAGGCTGCTCCATCACCAATTTGTGAGATATTTTTTCAAGAATTCTTTTTATTCCTAAAGTTTTGTAAGCTGGCTATATGTTATATATTCAAGATGATCTCTCTTATCTGGAAAATCGTAGCCGAACGACGTCACCTGTGAAGAGACCTCTCGCGGACGCACCTCTCACTGCATCAGCTGTTTCATTAGGTGACATATGTATTTATTTACTTGTTAATTTAGTTACTTACTTGCATTACAATCTACATTGTAACTTTTTCTGTGATTTGCTGCATCTTTCAAGCTGTAGTAAAGCCAATGGCAAACTCCGATATTACCATTAAACTTCTTTTTTCAGGCAATTTATTTGACAATAAAAGTCGCGCATCTCATGGAATTTCCCCAGTTGAAGACGCTTCCACTAAAGTAAGCATCTAATAGGTCACAATCGAAGTAGATTTTATCATATATTCAGTTGATTTGTACCGATTTTTTTTTCAGTCGAACAGTCCAGATATCGTGTTCACGGATCCGTCATTACACGAGTTAGTTTCCATGTCTGACGATCTTCATTTAGTTGGAGACTGGAGTAGTAATAGCGAGATCAAGTAAGTTATTTTAATCTGTTAATTTTCCTCGTGGGACTTCACCACAAACTTATATCATTGGACTTGTTCTCGTTTACAGATTGCCTGATAAACGATCACTCTGCGCCGATAGCAACAGTAGACAAGAACTTAGTCGACGCCTCCTTACATGAATCTTTACATGAGGATGTGATTGTCGATGTTGAACATATGGGTCCATCCACCAGCTCTAACGAAGTGCTCATAGACACCAGCAGTGCGATCGATGACCATTCAAATGGTTTTTCTAAGGTAAGTCTTCGTCTTAGTAACGATTATTATTATTTATCACACATATTTTCCTGGGACGTCTCAGGCAAAGAACCAGTGTATAAATTTGTTAACATCTGTATAAATATACAAATATGGTTTTGCCGATCGAAGACAAGTTTTTGTCCACTTTATAGTCGGCAGAGTACGGTAGTTTCATTGCAGCATTTCGAGTGACCCACTACTTTTTTGTACTTTAAATTTTAAACCCTGCTCTCGTATCTTATGGATTGCTATCTCAATGTGTGATTTATTTCTTCTCGACCATCCGTACAATGCAGTCTACTGGGCTAACAATTGAGAATGGTCTCATTTTGTTATTTTTAATGAAGCATTGTTACATTAGTTTGTTGATTCGCTGTATGCTAGCGAAACATATTCCATAGTACAAGAGCAGTCCAATAAATTGAGATATCAGTTCTATCTCTCCACTGGTATTTGAACTTAGCGCTTTGGTTCAGGACATTATTTCCGACGACGAGAATAGCGCTGAGATGCCGTCATTGTCTGCGAAACGCGAAAAAAGCAGTGAAATGGCCGGATCTACTCGAAGCACCACTTTTTTCAAGTTAGAATTCTGTGTTACGTCGCAGTTTATCACAGCCTCTGCTCTATCGTTGTTTCGTCGTTGCAGAGAGTTTATTTTTTCGCCAACGGTATCAATCTACGTCGATTATCATGGAAAAAATAGGATCAATGTGGAAAGGAATGGGGCTGTTTTGGTGAGTATTAATTTTTTTTTTTGTTTTGTTACTATACAGTTTGCATTATCAGCTGTACTGAGCGGGATTGGTCAACTAAACCGCACAAAATTTGTTCTCAAGGAGATTGTGAATCGAAATGGGCTGCTTGGCATCGGCCGATGTTTGAATGTAAGCTTTTGGGTCAGTGAGATAATAAATGTATCTGAGGTTCTGAAACATTCCTCGGATTCCAGGTGGCAGTCGATGAATGGATGTCGGATATAAAATCTAGTATTCCAAACGTATTGGCCAGTTGTGGTCCCATTAGTCCTATAGTCCAGATTGGTTCGTCAACGTTTCATTTTTTTCAGTTTGTACTTTCTTTAGCGTGATTTTTTCTGGATGTAAGTGAAGCGTTCTTTCCTAATTGATTTCACTTGAAAGTCAGACGTCAGTCCACCTATCACTGTATGAGGATCTTTGTAGGCAGAGGAGTCGTTGACCTTTTCTGGCTCCCGGTTGCTGAGCTTCGAAAGGAAGACGGGCACGTTGTGAAAGGAATTCAGAAAGGTGTTGGATCTTTCGGACTTTCTTCAGCTGCCGGAGTCGTGGGTATGGCACAGACGGTCGTTGGTGTAGTGCAGGTACTTATTCTTTCTATTGTTCAAGTAATAAAAGAAGAATTTTTTTTCTGAAAGAAAAGGTACCGCTATGAAATTGCTCTGTAGTTCTGTTTTTTTCTGATTCGCTTCTTTTCGCATAGATGTTGGCTGAGACTGTTTTACACGAAGTTCAACCATCTGCTCCGTACCTCAATGAGCGAAATCGTCGAGCCATAGCAGCAAGGACAGCTGCTCCAGTCGATTTACGTCATGGACTGCAACTAGCCTATGATATTGCTTCAGATGTGGGTTTTCACGCAACTACAACGTTTTGGCATCTCCATGTCAATGTTCATACCAACATCTGTAACAAAATACTAAATGAACTTAATGGAAACGAGACCGTTCTAAGTAGTCTGCCGCGTACTATTGAAGAAAAGTGTTTTTCTTCATGAACATGTATAGATTTACCCTTCTGACAATAACCGTTTTCTACTTGGATCGATGTTTTCTCTTTTAGTGGGCACTAATCAATTATTATATAACGAAGGCTGTTTTGATCTTGCTGAAGTCGTTTTTTTATCTCATGCCACTGTTTCTCGGTATTATGTAGACCCAATTCACTATAAGACGTGAATTCGGGATATGCGAGGATGTCCATCCACCGAGAACATATTCAAAGAACACAACAGACATGAGATATTTTGCAGTGCTTGACTACGTTGTAGCTCAGACGACGAAGTAGTGTATCAGCTGAGTTAGATCGTATATGTAGAAGATAGGGGCAAAAGTGGATATGTGCCACATAGGATTCAAAATGACTATCGTCGACAGTCCTCATACTCTTGTCTTGGACAAATGATGTGTCTTTTGGTAGTTTCCATATTGTGCTACAACGGCATGATACAAATTCATATCTAACACGAAGAGTTTACATTTCTGTTGAAGATACTGCGAAAAAATATGAAAGTATATTACGTTGATTATCTTCTGTAACCTCTCAGTAACAGGTGTTTTCCTGGGCGTCTTCTGAGCCAAGAAGTATAATCATTCGGGGTGAAGTGACTTCCGGAGAGAAAATGAATTCTCATCAGCGCATTTCCATTAAATTCTTTTGATAGGTCATCAGAGACTTGTGATACGAGGTAGTTACATGCATCGAAAGTCACTATGAAAGGAATTTTGAGAAGGCAGTTCTCATGTGAAGTTTCAGACTACTTGCATGCTCAGAGATAGCGGATGTCGAGCAATAGGTAAACAAATGTTGGTTTGGTTCTTCAAGTCGAAATCAATTTTGTCGGGAATGTATGAATATGAACAAGTAATTTTCAAAGAAAGCAATAACTTATTCGATATAAAGGGGAATATTCTTGATATAGATCGTGCTCGGTAATCCTTTCGTTTTAAACGTTTGAGCTCATCTCTTTACTTAGTGCAATATAGTCAATTATATCATGCCTTTCATTTCGAGTGTTTTCTTGAGACCACGCTCAATTTTCAGTATGCCTGCTTATCATTTTTTTTGAGAAAAAAGATAAGCGTGATCTTTAGAAAACTCTCGAAACGAAAGATATGATATATTTGACGATAGCAGCCAAGAGCATTCGAGTGTAGAACACTTTCTATTTAGTGATAAGTTCACTTAGTGGATAGTGTAAAATGTTCGTCGTCTCCTGTTCTTAGTATGGAGAACTACAGCACCTCGAGTGGACTGGCAAAAGAAGAAGGGTATCGCCAGGCCGATGAGACTGTCATGATCGAAACACGTGTATTGGGTTCTATAATTTGCCCTATAACAAACCCCGTGCTTTGTCGATTAATTTACTAAGCTTTTCAATGAGATGGTTGTTTATACTCACCTCATAGTCCGAAGAGGCTTACAGTGCATGTCAGCAATTTGGTACTGTATGTTTCACAAAACCTTTTTTTCAGTCGTTTTCAAGTTTTGCATTCTAAATATTAGAAATAGTTATGTGCTTGAGGACGACCATACACTTTTCGGAGATGTCAGATTCTCATACTTTTCCAATTCAGTGATTTCTTTCTAACCCGTTAGGGACGGCGTGCCGTATTAAGAGAGACCTTTTTTACTGAATAGACTTTTTTCACTGAACTTCCAGTAGTCATTTAATAGCTTGAGAAACGATGATTTCAACATTATACACTAGTTTTTGAGAGAATCGTCTTAATGCGCTGTAATGGCGGTAAGAAAATTATGTTTCACATTTTGCTTTGTTCTCTCGGTTAGGGCATGTACATAACTTTTCACCAGGCTTTCTACGGTCATTAGGTAATTCGAATTTCGAAAGTTTTAAGACCATATTTTGTCATTAAAAATTTTAAAGAGCACTGTAAGAAAAGAAGAGTACGGTTCTCAGTCGAAATAGTTAACCCGTCTTTTGAACTTCACTGTGGAATTATTGACAGTTTGAATTGGTAAAAGGCTGATATCCGTAGGATGGTAAGAAAAAATTTTCCCTGTAATTCTGGAAATGTCTAACTCCTAAAGTATACTCAGTTCAAAAATTGCTGTCAGTTTATCAAAATTTCGACTAAGCGTGCATTGCGCAGTATCGTTATTGGAATGCTATTTATTGCCTATCAATTATTACTGTAATTCTCTCATATAAGACTTATGAATGCCCCAAAAGCATATAGTCATGTAGACCAAATCGTGGTGTGTCAAAGTAGTATGAGGAACCGAAAAGTTTTTCGAAACGGAGAGGAAAGTTAATAACCATCCCCGAAAGGGTGAGTAGCGATTTTTTATGTGGTTTTTCTTTCAAATCCAACCATCGGGTTTACTTCTACTTACGAATTCTCATTTCCAAATAAGTAATGTTCTTACAGCTCTAACTGTTTCTTCCCTGTTACTCAAGTTCAAGGTATTTTCAGAAGACATGTTAATTTACAATGTCATGTTTCAGGGTTATCGACAAGCACGTGATGATTTGGAGTTGGCTGCCCAAGAAGATCGCGCATCAGGACAGTCATCATTCCGCAATGTGCTTAAGGTTGCACCTACTACAATCATTCGACCGCTTGTTGCTGGAACTCAGATCGGATATCAACTCTTGGGAGGTTTGTTCTGTATTTTCTTCATCTTGTATTACTTGAGCACTTCGAATGTTCGAATGAATTTGAGCTGTTTTGTACTATAACGATGAAAGCTTTTCAAAATGTTTTGTTACGTATGAAAAGTTGTAGAAAGCATAGTCGGTGTCCATCCGTCTGCACAGCATTCTGCTTCTTCTGACAAATTACATGATTGTGATGGAGTATCTAGTTTTATCAATCTGAAGAGCATACGTTTATGGTGAATTTTAGGACTGAAAGCCCAGTTAAGGCCTGATGTATATCAAGATGAACGTCACAAGTGGAAAACCGAAGAAGTTCCAGGTGGTAGTGGACAACGTTAGTGAAGATTCATTTCGAAATCGCCCTCTCCTTCCTATATTCTTTCACGCATTGCCTTGCTTCTTTGTGATATCATTTTGATTCACTCTTAGTCGAATACAGGTTCATACTTCTTGGTGTTTTTGTCTGTTTCTGTAGAAGAATTCTTCTCTTTTTATATAGTAGCGCTTAAAATCAACCATGACTGAAGCAGAAATTCTTTCCTTGTTTTGGCTTGCAAGCTTTGCACTTTCACTTCTGTTGACTTACTTAAATGACCCCAATGTGGATCTTGTTAAGAAACCAATTCTTGTGAGCTTAAATTTTTTTGATACACACATTCAACTGTTGTAGTGCTTTCATAGTGTCATATCTTATCTGATATAGTTAGCTAGTGCCACTGTTATTCTGTACATATTTCTCTATGTTATGGCAGAGAAGTTTCGCTGTACAAATATCCACTGTAAATAGTGACTTTCTTCTCTATCCTCGTGCCTGCTTTGTGATATCTCATTGTTATCGTTGCTTGCGAAGATTGAACCATTTCATTCTGCAATTCTGTGATATACAACAGTCAAGGGGAAAAACTCATAATTGAAGTGGTTAGGATTTCACTGCAACAGCGTAATTAACTGTCTATAAGGTGGTGATCTTGTTTTCTAGAGCCTCTATATATTCGTTTGCTTGACGTGTTGAATTGCCTCGTTGCTCAAGATCTGTCTGGAAGCAAGAAACCTACAAAATCATACTTTTCAACAGAATAGACATTCTTTGGAAATATTTCTACATATTTTGGCAAGGACTTTCTTGAAGACAAAAAACAAGTTCTGGAAAAAGACTTTTCAAATGCATTCTCAGCAACGTTGTACTTGTCAGGATTTTTTTCGTCATATCAAATTTTAATTGCTTCAAAATCTGATCGTTGATAGGTGATAAACTGCATGACTGTGGTGAACTACACGGAGCTCCATAGCATAATTCTTTCACAACAGTCAACGTTAATCATTCAGCGTCTCGCCGATTGCTGTCGTGCAAAGAGCATTCTGAGCAGTTTCGGTCATAAGCTGTGTTTTTTGGTATAATTGGATAGTTTTTTTGACTTTGTTGCATGAATTGTATAATTCTGTGGTTTTTCGTATATTCAGTGAGGACAGTTTCATCAGCAAGGAAACGAAGTGATAATTCATGCTTTATTCCTTGACACTAGATTGTCGAAACATCTGCGCATTATGTGTTTGAATGTCCTTGTGAGTACCTGAATTATTCTTTTTCAAGCGTCTTTCATCGAAGAAAGTCCCAGTTTGAACCCACGGAAAAAACCTCAAGTTCTGTGGTTACAAAGAAAAGCTACTGATCGGATTGTCAAGCAAGAAAGAGATTCGAAAAAGGTGCGCGGAATATGTGCAACCGATGAATGTTTACTCGAAGATATATAGTAAAAGTAAGAATGAAAAGAATCCATTGTTGCTTTCACAGTACTCTATATTTTGAGCAAAGTTCTCATGAACTTCATTATCGGAGATACCACAATTTAAAACTACCTATAGAAAAATTGCGCATGTGCAACTTCTGTAAATGCCACACCTCGTCCGCTGAACCTGAAATTGCCACCACTTTGTGGCATAATGTTCGATTGGCAAAAAAAACTAATCCCAGAAAGAGGCGAATAACGTTTAGGATTCACAGATCGCTCAGATTTTCAACAAGTTCATCGTATCTATCCGAACACCGGATATGACAAACTGCACAAGAACTTGTTGCTGTTTCGAAAGAATAAAGACAATACGCCTTCAGAACCACAATTAGCTGGCGACAACATACAATCTTGGGACTAAAATCAAGGACTTTGTATAATCAGCAACATATCAGTCAAATACAGTTTTTGCTGCGTTCTTTATTTGCAAATGCCGGACGTTTACATATATAAACAAGCTTTGCGTCTAGATCATCGTCTTCATTTAAGAATGCATTTTACGCCCTTTTTTGATCTCCAAAAGCGGTAAATTAACGACTTTATGCTGTTCGTCTTCACATCCTTTTCATTCATAGAATGTTTCAACTTCTACCTGATGTCTAATCAACTTTTAACGACAAGGTACGGTGTGAATTATAGCTGCAACAATACTGAAATACAAGTTGTGATTCACACATGCGTTCCCAGATGTGTTCTTAGTTACGCGGTTTCTATCCACGAGCTAAATTGGCCGAAAGTCTGCTTTAGCATATCTATTCTTTCAGGTCATAGTTCAACAAGCTATATCTAGCTACTGAAAGTTAAATTAAGTAAAATAAGTGGGCATCGTTCCCACACCGAAAGAGCTCCCGAGATGGCAACTTTGAGTAGGAGGAGGATGGATGCTGCTAAAATCTCAAGGCCTCCTCAAGCCCCTAGTCACAAGTGGCTATGGTGGCAGTCTATAGCGCTCGTTCACTTGCACATGAGTCTTCTATAGATGACTTGATCATTGGGGCAAGAAAGATTGGGCACGAAGTTCTTTGACTGATAGAGATTAGGTAACAGTGCCAATTTAACGACACTACAGAAGTGTCTACGGAGCATGCAAGAGTAGAGGTGTCAACGGCATTGACGTTCTCTTCAGCACGAAATTGGTTATGAACATTTCTTGCGAAAAAGAACCATGAGTGAATGTGGATGATTGGAAAGATGTGAATCAATAATCCGCTTGAGAAGATGGATCACCCACAAAGCCATACCGATGAGTTTATCATGACGACCATGACCAGTCGTGGTAACTGACAGCCTTAAATGCCCGTTTTGAACATAGAACGTAGGAGTGCCCCAATAGATAGTACCGTAACGAAGTATGCCACGTCAGAGTATATTGAAGATGTTGTCTAACCGATGTAGCTGCTATGCAAGAATTATATATTGTATCATATCATCACTACCCTGGTGCAGATTTCATTTTCCATAGGAGAAAGAGAGAGAACGCCCTTCAAATTATTAGTTGATCCATGGTGAGATGATGTTTGTGACAATAGCGACGAAGAATACGACCAGATTCTTCAGTTTCTTAATGTTAGCTCTACGAAACTTGAGGGTTCGGAAGTCACAAAAACTTTGTTTTTCAAAACATTGGAGTTAATATACTAATGTGGAGTTGCACAAGCCATAGAAAACACTGAACTCACGTCCGAACTTACAAAGCTAGGCGAAAATTGGATAAAGGAAGATTCTGATTGAAAAAGAGCAGAAGTTATGGGCAAAGGTGCAAGGATTGAGAAAAACATTTCCAAAGCCCATCAAAGCTTTGACAGTTGTAAAACAAAGTTTATCACACCTAAGAAAGATACGAGGTTGTTAACAGCAGAATTTATTGAATACAGAGCAGTATAATAGTTCTGATGTATGCAGGACTGTGTGGCTGACCCTGCTCAGTAAGTGGTGAGGAGTGTTGTGCTTCATAATACATTTCAATGAACGAACAAATGCGCAAATGAAATACTGTTAGCGCACCAGTAGCGATGACGTTCGAAACACTCAAAAATCTCTTTTGGCCTAGCTCTAAACCAATGAAGCCGCCCATCTATCTGGTGTCAAAGATTTTATGACGGAGTTGTTTACAAAGATCATTCTGATGCTCAAGATCTAATCGCGCCGAAGCAGGTCTATCCCAAAATTGGACTTTGGCTAAGAAGACACCATTCAGTGATATCTTAGAGAACACGAATTTTCCAAAATTGATAGATGAACCAAATAAATTTAAACATAAGCTTTGTAAAATAATTCTTGGTTATTTTGATGATTTTCACTTACTTTTAGGTTCCACCGTAGTCTTCGCTGCGATCGTGCAACTACGGCTGTCATAAGGTACTGTTTTAACATAAGTGCAAAGCCTAGGCATTCAACTTTTAGCTAATCGCATTACTTTGTAGCAGGATGCACTTGTAATCTGTGGGCAATTGCATCATTTTCTATACCTATCTTTGGTTAATTTTCTTATCACATAGATGGCCGATGCTCCAAATGGTATATATCTTTTTCTAGTATGGGAAAAATTATGTGCTAATATTAAGTATAGTGCACAGGTGAAAAAACAAGATATGACCGACTTAGCATCAGAAAAGATGTTTCAACAGTAGAACGACATAAATAACTACAAGCATAGGCAGTATGAACAATATGAGCAGAATATAGAAGCAAAGCAATACTATTCTGATCACCTCTCATTTTACTTCACTATTTCGATAGCTTTTCACTCTCCAAAAAGGGTAATGATAGCCTCACTGTGTTAGCTGTCAGAAATTCAAACACAAAAATCATGTAGACTAACTTAATTCCTTATTGATTAATAAACGAACACGAGATTTTAGTATATCTCATAATTATGATTTGAGCCAACATGTCATGTAATCTGTTAATGGGCTCTTGTACAATTCGATACACGTGTTTCAATCTTACAGTCTTGTCAGTCGAGCAGAAGTCACCACCTTTTAGTGTTTAGCCAATCCTCTTGGGAGCCCCTACTCTCCTTATAAAGAGGTAAGTGACGACGAACGATTCACACTGGTGAAATTATCACCGAATATGCAGTGTTGTATACTCTATTGCTCCTTGGCAGGTATTTTTATGATATCGTATCCTTACTTCTAGTGTTTTATTAAGTCTACGGTCAAATTTCAGTATAGAGCAATCGAGTGTGCAGCACTGTATAATCGGTGATAATTTCACCTGACATACAGTATAAAACGTTCGTCGTCACTTACCTCTTCTTAGGAAGAATAGAGGCACACGCGAGGATTGGTTAAAAGACTAAAAGACGACGTGTCTGCTCGACTGACGAGACTGTAAGGTCGAAACACTCGTATCCAGCTGTACAACAGCCCGTTAACAGACCACGTGACATGTTGATTCAAATAATAACTGTAAAGTATATTGAAATTTGAGCGTGTTTTAATAAACCACTCAAAATAGAGGAACACAAAATTGTTGTAACTTCATTGTTGCAAACTTTTAGTGGCCGTCGCCTTCTTGAAGCACTGTTTGTTCAAAGCGTCTCAGCAGTGAAATCCGTGAGACGAGGAAGAGCAATCGCAAGGGACGACTTTTGTTGACATGCGTTTCGTATTATTGTGGCTCTGGCAAAGGCGAATACAATGAAATGTTAGCCATGATTAAGTTCTGTGATAACTTCGTGTTAGGCCATCGGTACAGAGAAATATTTATTATGGGGCGAGGTTCAATGAGAGCCAGAATTGGCAACATATGGGCTTATTCTTATCGTTTTTATCGGCCGCCTTTGTCATGATAGTGATAAGCTTTTGTACAATCCGCTCTTCACTCACTCGACTAAAAGATAGCAACGATTTTTGTGTAAACTGCACATTTGCAAATCCATTTTACACCTTTTATGGTAATAAACTCAAAGCTGTTCGAAGTTTGCAGTTCCATGGCAAAACGATTGACTGAAAAACTTGTTTTATCGTAGGTTTTTCAAGTGAGAAATTATCTACCACCACTAGCCTATTGCAACCTGCTCACTGAAGGTGCGATAAGAGCATACCTGCTAATCATTTTCATTTTACTTCCTTCTGACAAGGAATGCTTTACGTTGACAAGCCGGATAGCCTTATGGCGGAACAGATAGCTATGGTGGCATCATCTCTGGTTCCGAATGATGTATACGAACTCGTGCTAAGGTATGTCTTTTTAATAACTCAGCTAATGGTTTCCATGTATCGCAACTCCATAATCAACATTCCTTTTTCTGTTCAGTAGTCCTTACACTTCTTTTATAGATAGTAATTAAACAAAATTTTGAGTTAACGAGCAAAAGTTAATGGCAATCATACATTTATGAATTGTAAATTTTCTGATGATTTGTAAGCAAGGAAGAAATTATACGTTTTCACCTTGAAAACTAACTAATTTCTCAAGGTTGAATCATTTCACGGGTACTTTCTTCGGGAGAGGCTTCTACAAAGCAAACGAACATGGCGTCATTGACACCAGAAAGTCGGCACCACTTAGAGGCACATATTCAGGTAAGCGATAAAAGTCAAGGCCGTTCAGTATAAAGAAAACATGGTGTTGTGTCTACTTTAGGCGTCAGATCTATGGGATTATTCGAAGGCCTTATGCCTTCTGAAAATTTTCGTTTCGGAAGCTATTGCAAGTGTACACCTCCTGATCCCTTCAGCTTCACGCTTGAGTTAGTGATGTCAATAAGTTTTTGATTCACATATCCAATCTCCATGTAATAAGCAGATTACGAAATTGTACGGGCGATATTCTACATTCTACGCGTTTCATAAAGCGTTGGCTTCATCCCTTTGTTAGGCGAATTGAAATTGAAGAGGACGGAATATGTGGTACACTCTTTAAACCTCCAGGTGGGCTTTCTGCGTAACTACTTTCCCAAAAGATCATTTTTTCTCTCTTTTTCTGAACATGAAGTGAACGTTCATTGTTGTGATTTTAGGAGATGGCCCTTTCCCTAGCATTATTGACATCTCTGGTACAGGTGGAGGCATCAATGAACAAAAAGGCGCTGCACTCGCTTCGGAAGGATTTTGCGTGCTTTGCCTAGCCTTCTTTCAATACAAAACACTTATCAAAAATTTGAATGACCTTGATTTGGACTATTTCAAGGTTCGTTCGCAGAGTGGCAAATTTTCATCTCACACAAACATTAGATTTCTCGTAGGACAAATTACGTTACCTTAGAGGCTCTTTTTGAAGCTACTCAGGCCCTTTTCAAGTGCTGGTTTCACTATGTGAACCTAAGAATGGAGCGACGTTCACGTGAAATTATTTTGTTGTATCAAAAATGATTGTTGATTATTAGGTCAGTGTGATTCAATGATACGTTACAATTGGCCAAGGATAATTATTAGTTCACCCAATCAGGCTAAGTAATAAAAAACAGAGCTTTATTGTTTTGCATACGAAATATCACAGGTTTAAGTGGTACATCAAATCACTCTTGCAAGTACAAGCATGTATTATCTATTCTTGGTTTGAGAGTGTTTTAATACTTTTCGAGATACGTACGTCAGTGGCTTACGTACTTTTCGACGGTATCGCCCGCTTTATCAGAGCCATATTTCGAATATTTCTAGCGGGCTATAAAAACAGTCGATTGAGGGGTAATATCTACATATCCACTACCAACCAAAAGGAATCGGCTAAAAAAATGGTAATAATCACAATTACATGCTATCACCGAAAACGTCTCCCCATTTTTGTTATAAAGTAGGATTCAATGTGGAGCGTGTGGCTTTGATGAAGCGGGCGAAACCTAGGAAACGTAGGTATGCCACTGCCGTACCAACCCCGGAAAAGCTTTGAAGCTCACAAACTATATTGAATGTCCATAGCGAGATTTGAAACATTCTATTGGAACGTAAGATATATACTGATATACGCGACCCATTACCTCTTTTGACTGCGCAGATCCTGGTACTTCCAGCATTCTATTCGCTTCTTCGCTTTCAATCTTCCAAAGCTCCCTAAACATCCCCATGTTGTTTCGATTATAGATTTAAGAGTTTGTCTTTCTCATGAATATCGTAGAATTCTGATCGAGTACAATATCCTTGCATTTGTGAAGACATCAGAGCTAAGGCGTCTCCACGTGATTGCAAGAAAAAGAACAAGAATATGAGATCATTGTTGGAGGCTGAACCGGAATTTTCCATCCTGATAGCCTGCATCGCTAACTGATCGGCCACTTCTATTCGTTAATCGGTTGTAACTTGCTTTGTATTACTACGCCGTAATATTCCTGTGATCTGGACACTTGCGTGAAAATGTTTAGTTCATTCTCGGCACGTACAACCAAATTCGATATTCTATTATATTCTGTAGTCTGTAGGATGTCAGACTACTGAGGATCATCGAATATTGGTAAAACATTGATAAATTGTGTCCAAGTAAATTCTCATTGGAGTGTCAGGTTACAGTTACACAAATCGGAGTCCTCACACTCCATCTTCGCACTGTTCATCCTCTCATAGAGTCTGTTGTCAGTATCAAAAATTGATTTTCGGTGTTACTTGTCCGGATTTCTTGAGAAACAGTTGTGCAAAGTGCAAAATTGTGCACATTTTACTTCCTGATTAAATGAAGCTTTTCAGAACGCAATCAACTGGATGACCTCTCAAAATTTTGTGCCCAATAAAATCGGATTCCAAGGAGTTTCATTTGGAGGACTACTAGTTCATCTAATTGCTATCAGGAATCCGAAGGTGTGAGAAACATTTGGATTCCTTGTTGGAGTCTTATAATTCGTAACTAAATTATTTAAGTATTTTGTGTTAAAATTTAAAAAATCACAAATAGGGTGCTCTGAGGACTATCGCATTGATTATTTTGATGCAATAGTTAGTAGAGCAAAGTGCGCAGTTTTTTTTTAATTGATGTGATTGTTGTATTCTTCCGATGCCGCGTTATAAATACACATTTAAGAATTCTGAGTAGTATGCAGAACATGCGACCCCGAGTGGGAGTTGTTCGCAGGTCTATGTTAAACTACGGCACTGAGGCCAACGTTTACCACCACTCTTTACTTGATATGACTTCTTACTCTTACGTACTATAAATACGTTATAATGCCGTGTTTGTTATAATTGGGGCGGCGTGGCCGAGTGGTTGTGATGTTCGTCGCAGCGCACGTGAGCCGAGCTCTCGCTTAACTGGTATTTTATATCGTTCAAGAAGAAGACGATTAACCGAATTGAATGCTATAAGTACTGGGATCCGCACAGCGAAAATGAAAAAAACTGTGAAGGCGGATCAATAAAGTCTTTAAAAAAGTTTGTTATAATTAATCTTAAAAAAGATTTCAGGTGGTCGCTGTTTGTTCGATTAATGGACTTCATGCACTTTCCGATACTATGAAAATTAAAGAGCATGGTGAATATCTACCGTACGCGGAGTAAGTGAAAGACTTTCTTTGAGACCTATTTTCACTAAGATAGTTGTTAAAGAGTTTTTCCAAATGCGCAAAATATATGTTTGAACGTTGCGATGACGAAGTTGCAGAGAATCCTGGAGCAGACAAATACCGGTACTTTGTGGTTATAAGGGGACAAATAAAAAACCGACCTCAATCGCTAGACAGGAAATTTCCATAGGCGAGTTGTTAATCATTCAAAAGGTGAGATTTCTGGTTACCGCCCTAGGTCGCCGGATTTCGAAAAGGCGTTTTTTGACGTTGTTACAGAAGGAAATTCCTTGCGTTACAGACGCACATATTTCTCGCTGGACAGAGCTCTTTTATAAGACTACTAGTGATCATTTAACGACGTAGTGGTTGCTGATTAAAACGCTATGATTGCATCTTGAAAAGACCGTTTTTCTGCACCGCAGCATGTAAAATAAGTTGAAATTTCATATGAAACCAAGCGCATCTTTGGCCAGTTCACGTGCCGCTGACACGATGTCGTAAGAACTGTTTATGATCGATCAGTCATGGCCTCAACGTTCGTGGCCATCTCATCTAGCGGCACGTGAATTGGCCAGAGACCCCCTTTGTCGCACATGCGAGTTCAACTTATTCTACCTGCTGCGTTGCTAGAAACGGGTTTTCGAGGATACATGAACAGCGTTGGGATAAGCATAGATTGCGCTATGGAATGATAACTAATAGTCCAAAGAAAAATCTCATCAAGAGATATGAGCTTTTAAGGATAGTTTTAATTTAGATTTTATAGCGTTACAGGAAGATGATTTCAAAAACCGGCGTCGTGGGGCTGTAGCCAGAAATCTCGTTTTTGAATGGTTTGTACTGGCTTAGAGCTTGCTCGCTTTGTAAATGTTGTCAATTGAGACTTTAGCTCCTTTTTCGCGCAGATCAAACAGCCTAAAATTTGGTAGTTGAACGTTATATGCAATATAATAATATACCGACAACAACTAACTATAGTGTTGAACGTGTCTACAAGTTGGATGAATAATATGCGATCAATAACTCTGGGGTCAGTGATAACACTACATAAGATCTGAGGAATAGATTAATTGAGGTAGAATAATACGTAATTGACAGCTTGAACGTTAGAGGTAACATAGCAGTAGAGACTTATATAGACTACTCACTGATGAGGCTTAGCATCATTCTAGTTTATGATTATCAATGTAGAGGTGGACGGATAAGATGAGCAAAAGACCAGCATTGATCGGATGCTGGCGACCACCATAAAGCAATTTTAGGCGAATAAAGTACCATCACAGGTGTGCTTTTTGGGAGTCGCTCGAGGGTTTTCATCTGCCCTTTTTTCTGGAAATCGTTCGAAATGCCAGCTGCAAGCCAAAAACTGTCTACCCACCGGCTCAAGTCGCTAGCCGTCGCTTTGACTTCTTGCCTGGCCTTTTTAATTATATATAATCAGAATATTGATTATTTGTAACATGCGATAGGAATAAGCCCACAGAGAAAGGAAAGTAGCAGTTATTTTGGGGAATAACTGCTATATAGTTACTAAGACTCATGTGAAAAGTTCCTGTTCAACGTATGAGGTCGGTTTTTCATGTGCCTCCTTAAACCACAAAGTACTGAAATTCCTAATTTTGAGGCTTGGAAACATTTTTTTCTACTTCTCGATGGAATACATTTGGAACAGCCGCTCGTCTCTCATCAGGTATCGGGAGGCAAATGTTTGCGTATATTAAGTGGCTGAGCTGTTCGATAATGCGTTGTATATATTTATACAATATTTATTCAACATATCCTTCCAGTTTGAGAAGATGCTATATATCTTTAGGCACCAGTCGGGATTAGTACATTTCGTAAATCAGACCATGTTCACTAACAAATGCTTTGAAAATCTGCACGTCACACCTGAAGCAGATATAGGAATAAAGACCGCACCAAGAACAACAGCTTTTCGCTTCGTTGTGAGTCAGTTATATCAAACTGTAGGTTTCAATTATCACTCAATTACCAAGCATCTTTCGCCCCATCCTTCGTGATCCATTGCGGACTTCACGGTTTTGTTCGTGTCTGACCCAACAGCGCGAGCAATTTTCGCTTCGTCGCTAACTTATTGGTTTGACAACAACGGTACTTTTTTAACAACTAAAAAATGGTTCTGAATGAGAGGGAATAGTGGAAGAAATCTTGATCTATCGTTCAATGTGAATGAATATTAGTACTGTTCAGTGTTTGGTAAGCGCGTTCTATCATTCAAATCATCACTACGTTGCTATTAGCAATTTGAAAGGTCTTGAAAGCATGTGATTGGTCTAGTTGGGTGTTTTTTATATTTTTATATGTGCACATTCTATAAACCATGGTACATTTCATCGAGGGGAATGAAGTGTAGCCAGTATTCGTCATTACTGGTCAATGAGCTTTTTGGAGATGTCTTTTGTAAGTCGTTATGCGTGCAGAAAGGCGCTTTTGCTCTCAACGTACTTATTTTGAAACATTTTCAAGTAACTCGTAATTATCGAGTGAAGACACATAGTGTGATAAGAAACCCACCCACCCAAGAACTTCTGAATAAGTAATGTGCTACCCATGACACCCGAAAAAGCATTAAATTTATTACGGTGGATGAAGCTCTCGTCAAAGTTTTCAATATTCACAAAGAATTATATATGTTTGGAGGGCTCCGGCAGTTTTGAATTCTAGACTCATTTAGACTTCATTAGATGACTACTCTACACCAACAGTCTTCTGCACACGGTCTCTCGAGGAAGATCTCAGAAATTCTGACCATTACGTTGAAGTGGATTTCGTTCCTGGTGGCCATCTCATGGATCCTCCCTATTTTCCTTGTCATCAGGCAGTTTACTCAAAGCTCTCCGGTCAGTTATCATTCTTTTTTGGATTGATATGTATCCGTAGAAAAAACCTTTCCTGCCGAATGTCTAAAAATTCCTCAATCTTTCTTGTCTTTTCATCTGCTCTAAGCCATTTTCTCTACAAAAAAATATTTAGGTACAATACAAGCATATGGCGGTGAGCCTAGTCAGCACGGTGCGAGTCAAGACAGAGTATGGTCGAACACGATCCAGTTCTTCAAACGATTTCTTGGAAAGCCACAACCTGTTGCAGATTATAGACTGGAATTAGCGCGGTCACATATATGAAATCTTGTTCAAAGCAAAGTATGAAAAATTTGAGCCCTAAGAATGAACCTAAGAACGAGCAGTTCAGCATAGCAACTTCAACTCTACAATTTCACATCAATGAGTCTACAGTTTTGAAATCATGACAATCTAAGCATTGTGGTCTTATTTTTCTATTACCACATGATTATCACTTCGTGCGCGACGCAGTTCCCATGCGACTCTCTGCTGTTTTCAGTTTCTTCACAATTGTATCCCCCGGTAGAACTGTGATAATAAAACATTACCGGTGTAATTGAGGATCTAATTGAAACACTAACTGAAACAGATATGTCTTTACGAAACTAACAAATAACATTAAAAAGTCTTTTCCATTGATTTATTCGACTTTGATATTTCAGCAGCCATTCTGAAGCAGCAGCAATTACTTTTATACGCACTGTCTTCGCCTTCTTTTTCAAAAAATCTTCATATTGATTACTGAATTCAAAGAAAAAAACAACTTATGGCAGTTAAGAGCTGCTACATTTGCTGCCGCTTTTGATGATCAGTGGCAGATTTCAACAAATTTAATGTCATACCTTTCTTTTCGAGTGCTTTATTAAGAACACAGCCCAAATTTCAATATGCCTGATAATCATTTTTGAGCCACGCATGTCATGTGATGTGTTATAAGGACTGACTTACTTATAGAACCCGATACACGTGTTTCAACCTTGACGATATCTGGTGTACAGACATGACTCCGCCGTCTTTTTTCTGCCGTATTAATATTGTAATAAAGATATGCACATTCTTTTTTTTCGTTTAAAATTTCGCCCAAAAGTCATCTGGGTATACGTTTTTTTATGTACTACAAAGTTTCATGTGATGGTTTTTACAGGGCTTCAAAGATTGTAGACGACCTTTGTACTCAGAGATTGCCATTTTTAAATTCGCCAATGCGTAATTTGAATTTGGTGTTTTCAAGAGGTAATCTGACGGTGTGAAGTTGGAAGGGTAAGGCAGGTAAGGTTAAACCCTCCTATAACCTCCCACCTCAGCTCATTTCTGATGTTTTTGTCCTATTTTGCATCATGAAGTTGGGCGTTATCATGCAGCAGATTCACAAAAATCGTACTGTTCTAGTTCAATGATATGATTTTGCAATGAAATTGCATGACCCTGGTATGTGCCAATTGCGCATTTAATGGCAAACATTTTGGCATACAACTTGCCTGCTGTTGCTCTAGGATGGAGCATGCTCCATGCTCCATTAGTCTTGCGTACCTCTTCACTAGCATTTTATCCTACGCGCCATTCGTGCATGAGTACCATGAGAATCTGTTCTCACGATAGCTCTATCTTGAAGCAAGTATAGGCACGCTGTATACCTACATATTCTGAAGAAAATGCGCACTTGAACAACTTGAACAATACTAAAATCATGCAGTTTTAAGTACTTCTGTTTAATAAATTTGGTATTTATTGCTCAGTACGAAAACTTTTTAACGATCACATATTTGGCTTTCTTCAGTACTTTTACAATGGCCTACATTTTGAGCAGAAGTCTTGTGGACTTTAATATTGGCGAAATCACACTTTGTAACCACCTATCGTAAAATTGCGGATGTGAATTTTTAAAAAATCTCTCATCTCGTGTGCTGGACTCATAGTTGTCATCACTCTGTAGAAGTGGCACGCTCCAATAATGCTCGATTGACACGGAAGCTATCTTTGAAATGGAACGATGTACACCAAAGGTTCACTCCTTGGCCAGACTCTAAACGAGTTCGCTATTCTCGCCTCAACGCCGAATGTGACAAACCTACAAAAAAAATTGTTGCTATTTTGGAAGACTGAGGGCTCTAAGCCGTCAGAACTACTTAACTGGCGAAAACATACAGTCTTGGAACTGAAGTCAAGAACCATATGTAATCAACAATAGATCAGTCAATGCAAATTATGCTATGTTCGTTATTTGCAAAAAAGGGACATTTGAGAATTTAAACAAGTGTTACGTATTATTTCGTCGTCTTCATTTAGAAATGTATCTTGCGCGCTTTTTTAACCTTCAAGACCGCAATTTCGCGAATTAACGTTGTTCGTTTTTATTTTCTTTGATTCGTAGATTGCATTACCAATTTCTACCTGCTGCCTCATCCATTTTTGAAGGGCAGGGCACGATGTGATATGTAGCCTCAACATACTGAGGTACGAGCGAAAGTCGAGATTCATACATGCGAGCCTAGGTGTATTCTCGTTTACGCGGTTTATACTCGCGAGCTGATTTGCCAAAATTTCTCTGATGTACCCATTACTCCCGGTCAGAGCTCAACAAGTAATAAATATGTTTTAAAAAATTAAACTCAGTAAAATAATTGGGCGTCGTTTCCGTAACCGAAAGAGCATCCGAGATGCAGTGTTGGGTAGGAGTAGAGAGGAAGGGCTTTTGAAATCTCAAAGCCTTTTCAGGCCCCCTGTGTCGCAAAAGGCTATGGTGACGATTTCTACGTATAGCGTACGTTATTAGGTCTCCAGCTAGGTTTCCTAACTTGATCCAGTAATTCGAAAATTTGCTTTTCCAAGTAAGTGAAGGTATCATATAACATTAATTGGAGTATTCTTTGTCTGTTTGGATGCAATTCTGCCAACGCTCCGGCAACAAATCGATTCGGCGCTCATAGAACTCATTATTCTTCATGTCTTAAAACGAGCCTTTTTGTCCACGACCAGTGCTCCAGTGATTTGAAGAGATAAAAATCGAACGGAGACAGGCGTCTGGCGAATACGCCGGATGATCCAAGTGCTCCTAGCCCAAATCGGTCAACCTTCTTCCTTGTTTCCTTGGCAACGTGTGGCAACGTGCATTGTCTTGAAGCAAAATGACTTGGTGACGGCGATGACGTGGACGGTGTTTGACTGCAATGGTCCAGTTGCTGACAATATCGCTTAGCGTTGATGGACTTACCGGCTTGCACTAAGTCCCGATGAATCGACCCACTTCGTTCCCAAAAAATGATCAACATTGCTTTTGGTGTAATCGATTTAGTCTCGGTGGTTGGTGTTCCTTGCTGACCTTGTGACAATCACTGTTATGGACGACGTTGGCTTCTGAGGAAGATGCACTTCTCATCATGGTGACAATTCTGTTCAAGAGAATGAGGAGCGGCGATGACGACGAAGATGAGCTTGCGCAATTTGCTTTCTCTTGTTCTTTTGAGCTTATGTGAGATCGTGCGGAATCCAATTGCCTTTGCGCCATTTCTTGCCAGTAACTTTCAAAATCTTTCGGATCTACTCTCGTGAACATTGGAATTTATCGGCCAAATCACCGATTGGCAAAGTCGGATCTTCTTTAATCGCTTCAATGATAATTGCTTTTCAATCAATTTCACGTAGTCTTCCGGATCTTGGTTGGTCGGTCAAATCAGTATCTCGTTCTACCCACAACTTGGCGGCCTTTCGCACGCGATTGATGCTGTCAGTTGCAGTTTGAAAGTTGTGCCCCAATTGAAACTCGTAAAGCAATAAGTTGCGAAAGACTTCCCGTAAAGGCTCCATTGTTGGACAAGCATGTGCAAAAATATACTAAACGATGCGCAAAAATTCTGTGCAAAATAGGTAGAAGAAAAATTTGTTTCTGGCAAAATTTTTATTTTCTGGATCAAGCCCGAAAACATAGTTGGAGATCTGATATTTTTATATTAATCTTCTATAGAGGACTTAATCATGAAGACAAGAAGGATCAGGCACGATGTCATCTGTTGTGCCGAGACGAGATAACATTGTTGACTCAGGGTTGTTTGCCATACTGAAGAACCGTTCCACTGAACATGCAATAGTAGAGTTGTCGACGGAGTTGGCGTTATCTTCAACACGAATTTAGCCATGATCTTCCATGCGATTAAGGACCAAAATTGAAACTTAAACATTGAGAGATGTGGGTCAATATTGGTTTTAAGAAAACTGTCGCCTACGCACTACAACGACAGGATCATCATGACGGCCAGGACCATAGCGGTAACTGACAGCATCAAATTGACCGTTCTAGAGAATTCAACTTGGGAGTCTTTCAATGAAAAGCACCATAATGAAGTATACCACGTCAAAGTAAATCGAAGATTCCGTCTAACTGATGTAGCTGATAAACCAAAATTCTACACTGGATCAGATAATCGCGACCCTCGCACAAGATTCCATTTTTTGTGGAAAGGAGAGAAAGACGTTTGAATCATTGATTGATCTATATGGCTATGTTGTTATCGATAACATCGACAAGAGATACGACCAGCTTCTTCAATTTCTTAACCTTAAATTTACGGAAGTTGAGTTCGGAAGTCACAAAAGACTCTTGGTTTTTCAAGACTTTCACTATGCTAACGTTGAATCACACGAGCCATAGACACCAGCGAACTCACGTCCGAACTTGTAAAGCTAAATAGAAAGGTGATGAAAAGAAGATCTTGAATTAGAGAAGGGCAGAAGTTTTGGCTGAAAAGTGCGGAAATTGAGTAGAACATTCGCCAAATCCAACAAAACTTTGCCAGTCAGATAAGAAAGAAATTGACTGCACTCTGACGCCTGGATCAGTTGTAACTATCAACCAAATAATGAATGAAGTCATCCATAATCACTACTCGGATTCAACAATTTTATGCTTTTTTATGCTTTCATATCCAACATAGCAGGATAGATCTGCCTTCCAACATGCTTTCGCTTTCAGAATCCGACATTGTGAATTCAGAGCTGAAGACTCTTACAAGATGACAAGATGAGACCCAAGATTCAGACGAACTTGTGTATCAGTACCTCTTCCCAAGTCCTACTTTCTAGTAATTTTTGGTAATAAATGTATAATGGCGTTTTGACTGATGAACAGATATGAAGTAGCTCATATGGAATTTGTTATATGCACTGATCACCACAGTCTTACTCACTGCAAAGCTCTGCGTGACTGCTCTCAAATAATCTATTGAAATATTTGAAAAGATGAAAACGATTCTGATGAAAGCGGTACTGCCGAAACATCAGTCATTAGTGTATTGTACTGCATTGCTTTGATATGTTCTACTATTGATTAACTTCACATCACTTCATCAAGCAATACACTGAATTAATCATTTAGAGATCTTTCAGCCTATTCTCATTAGCTCCTGCTAGACTCTTCTCCTGGACCCGCTTCCTGTCGGAGTGCAATGCTCGTGAAAAGTGGAAGACCAGAAATATTGTACGAAAAGGGAAACTTTACGGCAACTTTGTTGCCCAAAGTGTCTGCTACATATCGTCTGTGAACTCTTTACTGAAATCATTTTGCTTTTTTGACAAACATGGTCTCAAAAGGATTTTAGTACTATGGGCCACATTCGCATAATAATGAGGCTCGCTGATGTAACGCGAGAGTAAAGGAGACTATTTTGCTGTAAGGGTTTCACTTCCAAAATATCACCATTCTCCAATAACATTACTATCGACGGAAGACGGTACCGATTCGACATAACATTACCATCTTGTCAAACTAAGTAGTTAGTACCATTCCCAGAGCGTCATGCAGCCATTAAAATAAACAGCATGGGAGTGAATCGACAATTACACTGCTTCTTGCTTGCCAATAATATCGCTGTTGAAACACTTACCATCAGTCAGGCAGATTTAATGTTTCCCGACTTCGACAGTGCTTAGTGCGCAAAAACAAAAATCCATAAAAAACGAATCAGCTTTCAGATCGGCTTAGAACATGCCCACTTTTAATGGAATCTTTGAGTATTCTGGTTACGTATATCGATTCGTAAAGTGCACACCAGCGACTTATCCCCCGAATGAAGCAGGAAGAAGCGAGCTGTTTGTAGAATTTTCAATAGTATCGAGAATATAGTGAGGAGAACAGTAAACTTCCGACTCTGTATTCATCTTTTCGACTTCAGCATTTGTCCTATCTCGACGTATGCGTCAGAAACCCGGTCGCTACGTAAGAAGAATGAAGGATTACTTAGTGTTTTACAAAGTCAGTTGGAAGTTTGATGCTGAAAGTATCTAGGATAACTCAGGTGAATGGCTTGCAATCCGACCAATGCCAACTAAGAACAATAAGAAACACCGCATAAATGTTGAGTTTTCGAAGACCACACAGGCCACACACATAATGGGACTGAATGAGAACCAGTGGACAATAATCGTTAGCAATTAGATGTTCTAGGGTATCTAACGTACAGCAGAAAGACTAGATCCAGTGGTCAAAATTCTTCGCAAAAGCTTGGAACATAATTTGATTTTTCGGAAAGTTTCTAAAGCGTCAAGAACCCACTGAACCACCGTTTCTTGTGACAGTGCAAGCGGAAGACTCATTGACCTTCGCTACTATCAAAAGGTCGATTACTGATAAGACAAGCGACAGGTAAATACTCTTAGAGTGGTCCAGATCTAGCACTGTTTAAACATACCAATTTGGCCACCGTATGATGTTTTTACGATCCTATTGAAAATGTGGGATAGAGGGTTGGTTTTTTATGACACATTTTTTTAACAGTGCGCAGTTTAAATGCTGGTAGTGCTAATAAAGATAGGAATGAAATTAGAGACAATCAACATTTTGGTTCAACCTCGCTCCTCTAGAGTGATCAAGTCTCTCACCTACCCACCGTCGGCAAATTTACGATAGATGTATGCGAACTCCCCCCCCCCCCCCCTTTTTTTTTTCAGATCATCCAGCTGGATGGGAGTATGGCTATTGCGAGATCGGATTTCGGCTAGGGCTATTCAGCGATAATCATAAGCAACACCGAACATTCGATGCGAAATTGGTAACTGAACGCAACAAATGTGAGAATTGAATTTGATAAAATATATTGAAAATTGGTAACTGAACACAGACTATTTGGAAAATTTCTCGGTTACTAAGGCGATTTCAAAATTCTTTAGGGGTCCATTACAGCCTTTACACCGTCCATGCAATTATGGTCGTCACGAGGCTGGTGGCCAACAAAAGCGCTAAACTAGATATTCATCTTGTATGTGTTCAAATTACGTTGTAACAGGTTGCCATTGAAGCAATCTGTTTGCTTAGCTGTCGACATGTTTCTTATCACATGAGTGGCCAATGTTTCGAATTTTGTGTTTACTTTTTTAGTATAAGAAAAAGTATTCGCTAGTGTTTAGTATGGCACTCTAAATTCGCTGTTTCGGTAATTTTCCACTATACATAAAGAGTAATCGTAGATCAGTTTTCCTCGCCGTTAATAATTCTCAGGAATTTGAAGACAAAAGTCAAAAGACTTAATTCTTTGTTGCAATGACGAGATCTTTGTAAATCTACTACTATAAGTCTTCACTGACCGTCATCTACTCCAAAGCACCGTCTGTTTTAGAGCTCCACTACAAGAAATTCAATGCGACTAATAAGACTCACATCACAAGTAACAGCAGCTTGTTCACATGCGATTCGAATCATTATGGCTCTATCGAAGGAAAATGCGGCGATACATTGGTAATAATCATTTTTTCGATTATCCCTTGTTAGATCGTCGGTACAATGAGATACTTATTATTCATGCCGAGGTTGAATGAGAGTTGTAATAAGCAACATGTTGCCATGATTTTTTCCTTTTTACAACTGCATTTGTTATGGTACTGATAAGTTTTTGAGAAAGTCGTCTTACACGCGACTGTAAAATAGCACCCAGCTTTTGTATAAAACTATGCAGCTGCATATCTACTCAACACTCAGACCAGGAAGCTCATACAAATTCGGAATTGCACTTTGATATCAAAACGATTAGGTAGGAGTGGCTATTTTATGCACCAACTTTTTCAGGAGATATATCAACACTTGCTTATCAAGCCGTTCATTGGAGTCGCCATAAGTGCACATTTGTTTATCATTCTCATTTTATTTTCCTTATGACAAGCAATGCTTCGTCAACCAAGTTTGATAGTCTTATGGCGGAGCCAATGGCTGTCACGGGCATCATCACTGGTTTCCTAATAATATTTACGAACTCTTGCTATGGTATACTTATTTTATATGAGCTATACAAAGATTTTTTCATACTTTGGACTAGATGAATACTTAGTTTCTTGTTCGATAGTTATTACTTTTTCGATAGATCAAAAATAACGTAAGGCTTTGAGTTTACGAGCAAGGATTAATGACGATCACAAATTTTTTGAATCGCAAATTTCCCAATTGATTCGCACGTAGAGAGAACATTATACGTTCACCCCAAAAACTAATTAATACCTCAAGGTTGAATAACTTTACGGGTACCTTCTTCGGGAGAGGCTTTTACAAGACTGACGAACATGGCGTAATAGATATTAGCAAGCCGGCATCACTTAGAGGTACATATTCAGGTATGCGACAAAAGTAAAAGCTGTTGAGTTCAAAAGAGTACAGTGTTGCGTCTACTTTAGGCGTCAGATCAATGGGATTATTCGAAAGTTTTATGCCCAGTGACGACTTTCAATTTGGAGACTATTGCAGGTGTACACCACCTGATAGCTTCAACTTTACGTTAGAGCTGGTGATGTCATAAATTTTCGATTTACGTATTCAATTTTTATGTGGTAAAGCACATTACGAAATCGTACGGGCGATATTTTGCATTCTACGCGTCTATAAAGCGTTGGCTTCATCCCTTTGTTAAGGGAATTGGAATTGAAGAAGACAGAATACGTGGTACACTCTTCGAACCTCCAGATGGGCTTTCTGCGTAACTACTTTCCCGAGGATCATTCCTTTTCTCTTTCTTTCTATATGCTTTTTGTCATGATTTTAGGGGATGGCCCTTTCCCTAGCATTATTGACATCTCTGGTACAGGTGGAGGTATCAATGGGCAGAAAAGCGCTGCACTCACTTCGGAAGGATTTTGCGTGTTATGTTTAGCTTTCTTTCAATATATTACACTTGCTTAAGGAATTGAGTGACCTTGTCTTGGACTATTTCAAGGTTTGTCCACAGAGTCAATAAATTTCGCTCACACGAACACTAAATTGCTCGTGGGTAGTTTATGCCATTAAGATGATTATGCCTCTTTGAAGCTCATTATCTTTGTACCTTGACTTCAGTATTGCCGAATTACTCATGCACATGTATGTTTCAAACCTGAATTGCATAGATTTCGAGCTAGACTGTGTGATTGCAAGAACATATAAAGATCCACATGAATCTGGCGATCAGCAGAATGCCATCACCAATCTGTCTCGTATTAGACTCCACTAAAATATTGGTTTACCCCATTAATTCTTTCACCCTATTGTTCTATTCAGTTTTTTTTTTCCATTTTAAATGAAGTGATAGTCAAGTTGCTGCTGTAGTATGTTTGAAAATGTTCTGGACACCTCATGCATTGACCGACCACGACCGCGCTGCCATCCATGACTATTCGCAAAAGTGCTCTGCTGCAACAGTACTGACAGAACTTTCTCAAGTCATTTGCGTTACTGCAGATAAGTTTTGGGTTGACCAACACACGCCACGGCTTCTTGCTAACTAGCGGGAAAAAAAAACCCACCATCTCAACCAAAACTCAAGTTCCATGTTTGGAAGATCATGCTCCCGAATTTCTGTGAATGGTAGACAATGCTGTTTTGGAAACTGCTCGGCAACAAGCAGACAGTCAATGCTGACGTCTGTAATGGAAAATAACTCCGGTTTCCTCGCAGCAGTGCTAAAGAAGCATTCGGAACAACTCATTGGCACCCGTCTCCAGGATATCGCTCGTTTCAGCAAATTGAAGGTCGACTGATCACACTGTGGAGAAACTGGGTCAAATCACGGGATCGTATCCACCGTATAGTTCTAATATTGCTCCAGATTATCGTCTCTGCCGCGTTCCGAAGCAGCATCTGTGGGAGAAGAAAAATCCAGAGATTACAACAAGCACGAAAATCACCCCATTCACTTCTTCGAACCCTGGGTTTATTCTTTGCGATGAGAGAGCATTCAACCTTTGCTTAGCAAATGCTTGCTTATCATTGGTCATGATGGTGATTGTCTTGTTGAGTAAATGAATTCTTCAAACAATGACAACTGACCCAATGATGTAGAGTGGTGTGCAAAAACTTCTTTGTCAGATGGGATTCGAACCCACATTTCACTCTATCCGTGAGCGCGTGTTGAATCGCTGCATTGTAGTGCATTGTAGTGCAACGGTTCAGCACACACTCCCGGATAGAGTGAATTTTGGATTCGAATCCCACCCGACACCACACCACTCCACATCATTGGGTATATTGTAACATCAGACCACCGGGAAGAGGCGGTCAAATAAAATGAATTCTGATTGAATAATAATTGAATTATCGAAAGTGTAGAAATAAGAAAAAAATTGAGACAACCCAATATTTATATTCACAATTTTCCGCAACCCGTCATGACCTTCAACTATGCAGATCCTAGAACTTATAAAATCCATTCATTTCCTCGCATCTGCTATCTCTTAAAATAGCAAAGTGATACCCATTTTCACTTCGTGACTAAGTGAAGCTTTTCGGAACGCAATTAATTGGATGACATCTCAAAAATTCGTGCCCAATGAAATTGGGTTTCAAGGAGTCTCATTTGGAGGACTACTAGTTCATTCGATAGCCATCAGGCATCCACAGGTTATGAGAAACTAATGGAAGTCCTTGCTGGAATGATATAACCCGGAACCATATCATTTTTCGAAGAGTTTCGTAGAAATTGGTAAAATTTCACAAATAAGCTACTCGTGAACGACTACATTAATCATTTCGGTGTAGTTTCCAGCAGAATAATTTGCAAAGTTACGTTACAATGGCTGTGATTCTTGTATTTGTGAAATGCTATGTTATAATCATATTATTAGGTTGCGAAAAGTTCAAATTTTATGTTTTCACACAGTATCGGTCATTGTGAATTCACGGGAATATCTTGGAAAAAATTCCATATGAAGAAACTTCCATAGCAACACTAGCTGTAGTCCATCAAATCTTAATCTAGTTTTGTATATAAAATAAGGATAGACAAAATTGAGCTCCAAGTTTTGAGACGATATTGCTGGAAGCGACAACTTTAGAGCAAAAATTCTGCGAAGGAGATCTGTGGTGTCTGAAATGAAGAAACTGTGAACCGTGTGAGTGTTGCAAAGTGATACAAAGGACTTAAAACTGGTGATTTCATCCTTGAAGACCAACCCCGAACGTGCGTGCTGTTTCAGCAAGACAATGCCAAACCTCACACTGCAAATAAGACTAAGGAAAAGTTTCATGAATCGGGGGGAATCGAGGTCCTGGCGCAACCAGTCTACAGTCCAGATGCTTCGCCGTCCGATTATGGTCTCGTTTCCGCTCAATGTATTATTTCCTGCGTGGAAGCCGATTCAAGACTTTTGATCAAGTTGAAGAGGCATGTTAGGAGTTCTCTGGATCAAAGCTCGAAGAATGGTGCATTTTGAGCAGATCTGGAAGCTTGAAGATCGTGTATTATGATTATCTTTATTTTGAAGAATAATAAGAAATATCCGTAGTGTCTGCTACGATTAACTTTGAAAGGTCTAAGATGATAGCTGTTTGTTCGAACAATGGAAATCATGTACTGACCGATGTAAGAAAGTCAAAGAACATGGTAGATATCTACCGTCTGCGCAGTAAAAGAAAGAGTGTGTTTCAAATCTTTTACAACTGTACTAGTTGTAAAAGAATTCTACTACTTAGACAAAATCATGCGTTCAAGCGTTGCGAAAATTAAGATGCTTAATCTTTGAAACAGAGAAGGAAACAATTTCTTCTTTTTTATAAAGAGTCTATTTGAAAAGTCGGCCAACTTCTCATCGAATATTGAACAATAAAAATTCTTGTATATCAGTAGCTGTTCGGTAAGACATACCATTTACTCATACGCCAATTATTTGATAAATTTTCATTTGATGAAAAGCGAATCATTTTCAGAAAACAATTGGAATCGGTACATTTTGTATTGTAAACCAGACCATGTTTTCTAACAGATGCTTTGAAAACCTCCATGTTACATCTGAGATAGATATAGTAATAAAAGCCGCACCAAAAACAACAGCTTTTCGATTCGTTGTAATTTTTATCGGATTATCAAAGTTCAAATCAAAAGCCGATTATCTAGCATCTTTTCATTAACAATAAACAGTACTTTTCGACATGACCTGTTAGAATGTTTCAAGTCAATCGCGGTCTGGTGAGGGCATCTCTAGTGGTATACATACGTATAGGCATATTTTCGCACGTCTCATCAGTACCACATTAGTTGTAGGGGTGAACCGGAAGGCACATGGTACTGATGAGGCGTGCGAGAACACCGAAACGTAAGTATATTAGGGGAAAGCCATTTACCAGACCTCTTAAAGGCTGAAAACATTCTATCAGTTCCTCCTGAATTCTCAAGCAAGGTTTCAAAATAGTTGATTGAAAGCTATAATTACATATGCTCCGTAATTTTTAATAATTCAACGAAATGAGGAGCTGTGAATGAGAGAAATAATAAAAGAGATTTTGCTTTACGTTCTGCGCTTTGATGATCTGTAAACCACAAAGTATTTCATGTGCATTACTATAGTTAAAAATATAAACACATTGCTGTTGTTATTTAGGTCTCAAAAGCACATGTTGAGCCCAGGTGAATGTTTTTCTTTACATCCACACATTCCATAAAGCATAATTCATCGTAATTTTTGAAATGAAGTGATAGTTAGAATGGAGGCTTTTGCAAATTCTCAAAAGCATAGGACGTCGGTTTTGATCTGATTTCACCTATTTTGATTCGCCTATGATGGCCATCAAAAAAAACTTTGAACAGTAAAAGAATACTTCCAACACTGTTTAGAATAGGTTGCATACTGGTTGACAAGGTTCAAATCAATTTCTTCAAAATTCTCAAAGAAGTTCATCTGTCTAGAGTGCTTCAACACTTGCAGTCCAACCTCACTTAGACATCATTAGATGACCACTATACACCGACAGTCTTCTGTACACGCTTTCTTCGAAGGGTTCTTTAAGATTCTAGCCATTACATTAAAGTGGACTTCGTTCCTGGTGATCACCTCATGGACCCACTCTGCTTTCCCAGTCGTCAAGGAGTTCACTCAAAATCTCCGGTCAGTTACTATAGTTTTTTGGGTCTAAATACATCCATAATTTCGCATTTTTCTTCAAATATTCAAAAATAGCTCCACTTTTCCTACTTTTTTCATAAGCTTTAAGCTATTTCTTCACAAAGAATATTTAGGAACACTTACAAGCATATGGTGGTGAGCCTACTAAGCACGATGCAAGTCAAATCCGAGTTTGGTCGAACACGATCGCGTTCTTTAAACGATTTCTTCGAAAGTCACAACCTGTTGCAGATTATAGACTGGAATTAGCACGGTCACATATATGATATCCTTTCCGAAATAAAGGCTAAAAAAATGTGAAGATCTGAGAATGAGCGTTCAACATCTTAACTTCGAATCCACAGCTATAAATCAATGGATCAACAATTTATTTGATGACATCTAAGCGTTGTTGTTACATATCCTCATTCTCCCGTTCAATTACCTATTCTTGCGCTACATATTTGGCTAGCGATTCTGTGTTGTTTCCAATATCTTAATCGTTACATTTAGCAGGCTTGAAATTTCATGTGTCACAACAGACAAATCGACAGATCCGAAACTATGAATTCAAAGCCGAACGTAATGCAGCCAAAAGTGTCAAAATATTAATGGGGTATAGGCTCAAGCAGCATAATCAAATCCACAGTAGATTATCGGAGAGCATTAGAAGACCGCAGAGATTCTAGAAGAAAACTGCATGATTTCAATGACAGTCAGACAAATCGTCACTTCTGAGTGTCGCAGGCCATTCTTCTCTGCATTAAGAACGAATCGCTTTTGAACGTACTACGCTACGCTATAAAAATGGAACCCTCTACGACAACCGACGACAAACGACTCAATGGTTGGATGGCTACGAAGTGCCACAGGACTTTCACAAGTGAAATTTTCACCAAAAAAGCCCATTTTAACCTCTTAGTAATTCGCCAGTGTCTCATCTATCACAGCTTTATGGATTTGGATGAAACGATTAATGCTGAAGATCAGGTCCAGCAGATCGACAAGATGAAGATGAAGTTCAACGACTGCGTACCCCGGAAGGAAAACAAAAGCGACTATAGAATTCGAAAATATGGTGATAGGATTGATGAATGATAAAAGGAATCACCTTTTTGAGCTCGTGTCTAGCGCACACCGTTTAAAGGAAAGGCTTCATGAGGGGAAAATTCAAGTTCGCTACATTTGTTGAGTATTCATTGGATAAGACTTTCATTAGGAGGCAAAACTTGGTCAAAACTGATTGATTGCAAAGGCAAGAAGTGTAACTTTCAACAAACAATCACCATCAAAAGATTTATGATGAGTGAGTAATTATATAGTGAGTATGTCGAAGAAATGACCCGTGAGCTTCAAGTGCATTCAGCGAGTTCGAGTAAATAGGCAGCAAGAGTCTTCGTCCCCTGTGATATAAAAAGAAAATTAGTGAAGATCATTACTCAAAAATAAGTCAATGAATCAACCTGAATAAAGTTAGAGCGGTCGATTTTTTCATTTTGTGAATGGGCCATATCGTCGCAAGCTCCTATCGGAAGCAGCATGACATTATTACCCGTGAGCTCCTGAACAATACGCATATGAATGACTTACTTATACTTCTGAGGAAAAGGAAAATAACTTGGGAACAGACTTGAAGTGTAAGACAGATTGGAATACTGCCTCCTTCACGAGTATAGTCTGGATCAGTGCCAAAAACTGGAACATCATAGTTAAGCACTACAGAAATGTGGACATCATCGCTTTGCTGACGATTAGAGTCATTTTGACCCTCCAAAGTTCTGAGCTTATTTACCCACTGTGCAAGTCTTTCAATCTGGACTTCAAGTGATAATGCGAAAGCTCAAATCTTGAGGATTCCGATATATCGCCTGATCTTCAAGAACCCTTTGAAGTATGCTGTAGCAGCAACAATAAATCATGTTTCGCACTCAGTTCGCTTTATTTGCCCAGCTAAATTCTGTGGATCGCTTTTACTGGACTATACTGCGCTCACTCGATAGCCCAAATCTCGACAAATCTGATGCTCAAGCTGGTTCTCTAAAAGGTTTTCATAGCGCACCGAGAGAGCGAAAACAAAACTGAGTTTGACATTCGGAGTATTCTTTGCATATGGAGTTACGTATGCATAAAAAGTACACGAACTTGTAGATGGAATCATATTCTATCACAGTGGTACAAAGAATATGAAGGATTTCTTCGAAACAAAAAAAAAGAAGTTTTTGTTTAAGAATGAATCGCGCGGAACTGATAATATCGATTATGCTGCCGTCCGCGAAGGGATATAAGACAACAATACCGCTGGCGTTATATTAGTCCAAGAGAAGAGATTATACCAAACTACCTTCTAAATAGAGTAAGAAAAGCAACTGAAATTAATCGTACCTCTTTTAATGGCGCGTGCACCGGCCCGAAAATTCACATGCTTCATATCAGTGACCCACGGCATGCCGCTATGGTATGCAATTACGCTAAAATCCACGGTGAAAAGATAGACTCTTACTGCTTTATAGTAGGGTTATGATGTTATATTTATACATTCGAGAGTGTCGAGTGATACGCAAAACACTAACTCTAGGCGGAAGTTGAACCCACGTTTTACCGACACAAGGCGCATGCTACGACTACACGAACAAGGGCACCGCCTTGTTACCACCTTTTGTTCGATATAAACCATCGCGCCTGTCAGCGACCGGCCTTCAAAGAGTTTGGGATACGTGTTCCTCAGGCCGAACCACTTAGAGGTTAGCTGTTGACAGCTTCGCTAGTTTACATGAAAGAAAACGTTTTAGCAAGATGGCCTCGGTGTTGTTGTGGTAGCACGCAATTCCAAATGTGTGAAACGTGGGTTCAACTCCCACGTGGGGTGTTATGTTGCATATCACTCAGTCCTAGATGAATAATATAACAGCATAACGTTGCTAAAAAGCACTAAGGCAAAAAATTCATTTGAAAGATGTAGCATTACTCTGAAAAGAAAAGGGAATAATTTGCGACCAACTTGTAGTGATTTGGAGATCCACGCTGTGCCCATAGCTCATTCAAATACGTGATGACGAGTTTATCGACGTCCTTCGGTGTCATATTCGGAACGGTCCGGATGGAGAACTTACCAATCACCTATGAGAAAAAAACTTACTTAAGATCAAATACGTACTATTGTGTGACTCCGAAATCTTTTCCGTATTTCGACACATTTATTGGTTGAACTTTTATTTGTTTGAAAGGTTTTCTTTTTTCGTTAAACAGCAAGGGATGAAGAAACAACCCATTAAGCTGGACAAGCAATTTTCGTGAAAGTGTTATTGGTCATTCGAAAGCTCCGGCTACTGTGCAACGTGTTCCTTCTTCCAAAAAATTTCTTTACGTCGCCATAGCATTCAAGATAAAACTGTATTTTACACCGGTCGACTGTTTTCACTGTTACTTGGCTATAGCACCAAAAGCTTATGAATGTGTAAAGGACAATTTGTAGTATCCGAGTCATGTGCTTTATCTAAGGTTTTTTCGAAGCGGAGAAAATTCGACTCCTGTCCATTATGAGGCCACAAATGAAAAAGCGACAGCATTCGCTGGACAAGAAATTTTCATAGGAGTGTTGGTAATTTTTCAAAAGATTAGATTTCTGGTTATAGCCCCATGGTGGCCGACTTTTTAAAAAGTTTTTTGACGTTGTTACAGGGAGGGGTTTTCTTGGGTTTTAGACGCGCATATTTCTCGCCGGGCAAAGCTCTTTCTTTGGCTTATTAATAATCATTCGATAGCACCATGTTTGCTGATTCCAACGCTGTGCTCAAATCCTGAAAAGACCGTTTCTCTGCAACGCAGCAGGTAAAATAAGATGAATTCGCACGTGCGAGCAAGGTGGTCCTTGGCCAATTCATGTGCCACTGGATAGGGTGACACAAGCGCTGACGCAAACATCGATCGATTTTCGAGCATATGAACATGTACAGAAATATCGCATCAACAGCTCACGTAGCCGTTTGGTTAAAGCGGCACGTGAATGGACCAAAGACCACTTTGGTGGTGTATGTGAATTAAACTTATTTTCTCTTTTGCATTGAAAAAAACGGTCTTTACAGAAAATAACACAATACTGGAATCAGCAGATATTACGCTATCGAATGATTACTGATAGTCTTAAAAGACTGCTCTGCTCGGAGAGAAATATGGGCTTCTGAGACATAGTTTAGTTCTGGATTTTACAGCGTAACAATAGGGTCTTTTGGAAACCGGCCACGTGGGGCACTATGCAGAAATATATTCTTTCCAGTGACTACTAGTACTACTATGAAAAGTTCCTGCCCACCGAATGAGATCGGCTCTCGAATCGTCGCCTCATAATGGACAAGTACCGAAAGTTCCTAATCGAATAACAAAAATTGCACTTCACTTGTGACGCGGCAACACATTTCGATCAACTGATAGCGGAAAGCCGTATCGAATCTACGGCCGGCAGACATCCAGACCGCACATTAGCCGATAAGAAAGCGGGCAGAATTTGTGAAAGTCGATCCTGTTTTCCCTGCTGCACTGCAGTGGAACAATCTTTCCAGAGAATAAGCATAGCGTTGGAATGCTCAAAACTTACGCTATCGAATGCTTACTAATAATTTGAGTAAGGAGCTCTATCCTGCGAGAAGTATGCGCGTATGAAACGCAAATGCTTTCCTTTTGCTAAAGCGTAACGAAAAAGACCTTTAAAAATGGCCATCTTGCACATTAGGAAGAGATTTGAGCTTTCGAATGAATACTAAAGGGCAGTGAAAAGTCTCTGTTCACCGATCGTTTCTCCTTCCCATGGCGTCTAATGGAAAAGATCCTTTCAAAGAAACCAATCAATCTACAACATCTTCATCATGCTCAATTATATGCAACTATTTGCTAGAAAAAAATTACAAGCCTTCTTCTCAGTTAGACTGGCAATGAAAGAAGTCAGTGAAGTGACTTTGAGCTGATTGTGGTCTTTATATTTCTTTCTCGCAAATTCTACTTCAACGCGCGGAGGGAACTATGGTTTGATCTATAAGGTGGATGTGGTACCCCTAGTTTCTCCAGAATGTGGCGAGTAAAATTTCCAATGGGAGGTTCGGTCGATGCATGAGGTGTTCATCAAGACATCACTTTGAGGTACCCTTTTTACTTGGAATGGCGAGCAATGGTGCTACGGTCGTATCCAAGTGCCTGATCAAGCTGCTAGAAGTTTGTCCAATATGATGCACTTCGTAGAAAGTCGCGCGACGTCAAATCTCACTCAGGTACTCTAATGGTGGCGTTTGTGTCTCGTGGAAAAGCAGGGAAGCAGCCAAACAAGTATGCACAGACATGCAGATGCCGCCCGTCTGACTGACGCGCACGCGACGGCGTGATGCCGCCTGTTTGTCCACGTTGGTCCCGAAAAAATTAACCCTGTGTGAAATCCATAAAATCGATTGTTTTTAGTCTTTTTTTCAAAAACAGTGGATTTTATGGATTGTTTTGGTCTACCAGCCGAACTCCATCGACTGAAAGTGGTGATGGACCAGTGTCATTGTACACTATGCCATCACCACATACCACATACCTATGTGAAATATTAGAAAAACTTAATCACACAACAGCGCGGAGGGGAACAATAATATGTTCCTTAAGCCGTAGACGGAAGAGCGGTTGTAGTGTAACATCTTTTACATAGTACCTTATTCGGGATAACGGTCTTCGCTCCTGGCTGGCTATATGCGCCTTCAATACCGTGAATAGAAAGGGAAGGGAAGCGCCATCGATTCATTAGTATTTCCTCCTTTGTCGTCTTCAAAAGGGAATGAGCACGAATGTCCTTCCTAAAATGTTGGAACGTGAATTGATGAGAATGATTCATGAAGTAGAACTTGAGACGTAACAACAAACCTATACTCTTCGTGGTCAAAATCAATCTCCTCATAAATTTTTTTCTCATCGTCAGTTACTGGTTCGACCGAATCGTAGATATGGGGTATACGAATAGTGCCGTCTAGATCAGTGAGCTGTGACAGCAACCAAACAAGATCGTTCATTGCCTCTGGTCTTGAAAGGAAAACTGTATTTTCTCAACTTCATCGAATGAAAAAGATGAAACCAAAAACCCCTCTTTGCAGATATAGTATGTATAAGTAGTACAAACTCACATCGACCCTCCGTACGTTCCCGAATGTAGATCCTGCTTTGCGCAGCTTACTTCTATGAAGTAGTAACAAATGCCCCTAAAAAAGAACGATATTCCGAAAGCCAACGTCAGAAACAACATGGATACTAATAAACATGGAGTGATATAATCTGATAACTTATTTATAGCCTTGAGAGAGGTCTGTTACGGCATTTATAGAGTGCTAGACACGTGTTTCGGTCTTCTACCCCATCAGTAGCACACCCTTACATAGAGGTATCGACAACAATCTTTGAAAGAACGCCGCGGTAACCCTTTCACCGCACGTCGAGTGTAAAAAAATTCGTCGTCGATTCCCCCATACAAGTGATATCTTCCCGAGGAACTATTGAACGAAAAGGCACCGTAGGACTGATGAGCCTGAAGGTCGAAGCCACGTGCATAGCACTTCATAAATGTCGTAACAGACCTCATGAAAGGCTCAAAACTGTTTTTACAAAAATTTACTGCTTATGAGCGTGGTCTCAAATAGTCGATTGAAAGATTTTATTATGTGAGATGATACCCAGACATTACAGACTATTACTTTATCATTTTACTTGACCCATATCATAGATTCTTTTTTACTATGCGGGTATCATTACTTCTAACATTCGATTCCCGTCCTCGTATGCTTGAGTTCCAACTTCTTTAAGAAAGTCGTAGAATACTGGTCGAGCAAGTCTCTCTGCAATCTCGACGATAGCGAGGCTGAGTCGTCCCGTAAAACATTCGTTATTGAATGCCGGAGCGCTTTGGGGAGTGGAAAATTAAACCCGCGTCGAGCATCATTAGTCACTCGGCCGCAAGCAGTTTGATACCATAGTAAGAAGTGATGTAGACTTTTTCATGTCCGCGGAAAACACACTGCTCTGCTGCGTAATTTCGAATATATTTGAGAGATCCTCTCTAATTACATTATGTTTTAAAATGCAGGGAAGGGAGAGCCGATTAGTTACTGATGCAGCTATTAGGAAACAAGCTGCTGGTTCGTGCTCCTCCCCCAACACTCTGCCGCAATCAATCAATGACCAACAAGCCAAACATCATAGCTCGACTACATTCGAGAACGTAAAGATCCGAAGAAACGAATGGAATCCGAACTGCTAAGATCCGTACAGTAAGATGTGATAACGAGTCGAGTAAAAAGCTCCTTAGATACCAAAATCTGCAGAAGAATAGCAGTTTGTAAAATGAACAGCGTGGAAATTATCTCACCTCAGACCGTATGTAAGACATGGCTTCTTTTTTCCAAGCCAGTAGTTATCCGAAACACAAGTCATGTCAACGTTTTTGAGAAAGTCGTCCTTATGATTACGGAGCGCTTCTTCAAGGCCTTCAGAGCCAGTTTCTTCCATGCATTCGAAAACAAACTGAATAATGAATGCCTTTAGAAGAGAAGAAAAAAGGTAATGTCAACTTGCTAGAGTCAGACTACAAGAGAAATAGCTCAAAACGAAGATGGAACTAAGAACCTTCAGATTTACTGGGATATCGACTCCCTTCTGCTTGAGGACACTGATGGCATGGATCCATGCAATGACTGGCCCCTGAAAAGTAGATACAATGTTAATTCGTCCTGTGTACTAAAATGAGGCTCTACTTATACACAAACACCATATTACTCCCTCCCAAGATCGACCTATATCAACCTCGGCATTCATCGATAATCCAGAGTATTTTCCTTGCAAGCCAAACATAAGGCTCTTATGAGACAACTTATTCGAACAGCTGATGTTTCAGTCGTTTCGCCTTTTCTTTTCGACTTATTATAAAACCTCGCTCGAAATAATGTATTGATTTGTTATCTCTGCAGTAGGAAATGATATAGTCACTCTCCGCGCGCAGTGTAACATCATCGTCGTCGATTCCTTCATATGTGGGTGTTTCCCCTAAAAGGGATTGGTTGAAATGAAAGACACCGTGCAACTGATGAGACTGAAAGGCTGGAACATTATCATGCTTTATGGAGGTGTCCTGATGAAAGGCTCAAGATACTTTATCAGGTTTTGCTTCTTTCAGAGCCTGGAAAGACCAGTATGTCAACAATCCAGTTAGCTAAGCACCTCCATTACTTCAACAAATAGCTCCTGTACTCTTTTTTAAGTGCTTTACTGTCAAAGTACTGGAGGTTCACGGCTGACTGAGTTGTGAGGAACCTGGCCTTAAGAGGCTCTGAAGAAGGCGCAATTACCAAAACATTGGCTGAAGAAGAAACTGTATTACAGAAACCTCATATTCGGCTTAGAAAGAAAAACGTGCATTTTCCTAAGTCGATTGCAAATCCGTCCATTCAAAACGCATTTCACAAATCAGCTCATTGTTACTGCGAATCAAAAGGTGAAGGAGGAACAGAAGAGACTCATCTAGAAAAGAACGACTAGTACTTTTTCTAGGGGATGGAAAGTTATAGCTGTGGGCGTCGACCAATCACTAGGGGTTGGCCATGTATCCGTTTTTGATAATTAGCTTTGTTGAGGTGATCAAATGCAGATGTGACTTTTGCAATGATTCACGGTGGCCTACCAATGTGTCAAGTCAGTGCTGTTATCTTCCCAGACAAATCTGGCACCAATTCACCGACCCCGGAGGAATGGAAGGATTGGTGAGCCTTGAGCGCGGGATCGAACCATCGTCCACGGATTGATTAATCCAACATGTGTATCGCAGAGCACCTCTAACCACTGCGCCTTTACACGCTCTTAACACTTTTATGTAAGTAGTATAGCTCTCAATGGTCATCCCTAATCGTTCATATCATCACTCTGCATCTTATTTATGCTTACGAGAACCACTGATAACAGATAGGGAAGTAATAGACAAAAACATCACCTTATCATCTGTCGACCCTCGACCGAACAACTTCCCGTCTTTCTCCACTAGTTCGAACGGTTCAGTATTCCAGCCGTCCTAAAAACAAAGAAATTAAACCAAATTTCACAAAACTTGACATTGTCATCGTTGAAAACCCTACCGTTTTATTAGCTGGCTGTACATCTAGATGACCGTACACAAGAACAGTCTTCTTTTTCTCATCAGTACCTAGAATTTTATTGATGAATACCGTTTAGAAAGATAAGAATTTGTGGCAAAGAAGAACTGTACAGCAATGATAGCACAGATAATAACGGCTCAAGATGTCTTCACGAAGTGCTTACACCGTTGTCGCGACACCCATTCAATCTTTCGAGGACAAGGCCTTTTTCGCTCAATCCTCAGACTTTCGGCAGTCATTCGATAGCTCAAATCTCGACAACCTTGTAACCAGTCTTGGTTTCCGAAAAAAAGCTGTCAGTTTGTTGTAGCATTGAAAATAAGTCGAATTTCAGCTTCGGTCTAAATTATCACGTGTCTCTCAAATGGCCCTAAGCGCAACAATGTCAACGTCGTCAAGAAAGGATGCAACATTTATTATTCACTTAAGAATCTTTTCTGCGCTCAACATGAAATTCTAGGTTTAGCGGGTTAGAATCATAGAAAAAACTCTATTCAGTCGTTTGAGCTTGGACTTTCATTATCTCGCTGCTATACCGATGTAAAGAGGCTTTCAGGAAAAAAAATTATAGCGGAGAAGTCGCCGCTTCTCTAAATATCGAATAACTAGAAGTTTGAGGAGAGGGCGAAAAAAGTCCCGTCCCTGAAGGATCGAAGAAGACAGAATGGGCCACGATGACGGATTTGCACCCTTTTCAAGATTGCATGCGGAAAACATGGGATATCTCTGAAAATTTCAGTATTCACTTAGGTGTAACACGGCTCTCTTTTTCATTGAAACTCTAGTAAAATACGAACTAGTAAACTTGGGGATTTTGAACTGCGATTCTAAACAGCTTCATCATGGCTGTTGCAACAGACTAAGATAAATCCGCAGTTATAGGAACTATCACATCTTACCTAGTGTCCCGAAGAGAATCGGAGGCAGATCAATAACGTCACCATTCTGGAGTTTCTGCTTGCCTGCTTCGATTACTTGGACAGATATCCCGAGCTCCTCCATTTTCTTGAAAACAGACGTGAAAAAAACTATACATATAACGCAAAAAAAGATAAAGCTTTTAACGATGATCAATTCCTGAGTAATGTGCAATGCATTCGATTCACTGAGAAACTTCAGAGATGACTAAATGCATATACTCGCAGAGTATGGTGGGGAAAACCCCGCATTGAGCATCACCAATCACTCGGCCACCCCCCTGCCCCACACCCTAGTACCCTGTGTCAAACCAGTTAGTTCGAAGACATTCTGGTGAAATCTCCGCAGAGATCTCTTTGCTTTCGCTCGTCACGGAGTGTCATTAACAAGATGAGCTTGAGTGATATATGCTCAGCTGCACTTACACTTGAAAATGACGAACTCGTTTCGAGCTTGAGCTGCGACGACAATGATAAAGCTCTTGGTGCCGATCAATCCCTAAAGACTGCACCATACGTCCAACTCCATTCGCCGCTTGGTAGAATGTATTCAGTGCATAACTGGCGCTTGTTAAGACTAGCGTGGCCTTTCGATGCATGAAGGCACTGCTGCTATCCTATCAAGCAAGTCTGGCCCCCAATTCACTGACTCCAGAAGGATGAGATGTTTAGGGAGCCACCACGCGTGGGATTGAACCACCGTCCTCATGTGTGGTGTTGCAGGCACCTTTGATCGCTGTCAGGTGACCACAATGATGGGATAAGGTCAATAATACCTTAACCGATACTTGTCTGATATATGGCAAATAAAGGAAGATTCGATCCCATTCGCTGGACAAGAACTTTTCACAGGAGAGTTCGTTATCATTCGAAAGCTCAAATCTGTGGCTACTGAGCTACGTATCCCTTTTTGAGAAAGTCTTTTTATAACGCTGTAGCAATCGAAAAAAAAAATTGAGCTTCACACCGGCTGCGCGCTCCTATAATTTTACTATTATTTCGCTAGAAGCATGAAAAGCACATGAATGGGTAGAGAAAATCTTGTAGTATCAGAGTCATACGCTTCATGTGAAGCTTCTTTCAAAGCGAGGAAAAAATATCTGCTTACATAACAAAAATTGACATCACATGTGTAACGCATCAGCGCAATCAATCGATCAGCGTGTTAAAACCAATGGTGGCACTCACACGTCCTATATCCCTGCCTATGCCCAACCGATCACTTTAACCGAAGAACAATGCTCGCATATGCGAAGCTCAATCTCATTTTCCCAGCTACACTGCAGTGAAGCGGTCTATCCAGAAATCAAGCAAAGCGTTGAAATCGTCGAAACTTACGCTATCGAATGCTGACTCGTAACTCCAGGAAACAGTTCTAACCTGCGCGAAATATGCGTGCGTGAAACAGAAATGTTTCCCATTGTTACAGGCTTTTTCAAAAAATGGCCAAGTAGCGCACAGTCAGAGATTTGAGCTTATGAATAATTTCTAGAACTGCAATGAAAAGTCCCGGTCTAGCGAAAGGGGTCGTTTCTTCATTGGTTGCCATATAACACGCAAGTACCCCTAGAGCTTCTGCGGACGGCAGCTTGATCGAAATCGCAAGTGATGCGCAAATTTCGTTACTCAGTAGGGACTTCTTTATTCGCTTTGCAGAAAAAAAAACCAGGTTTCCTATATTCATCTGATAATCCACAGTTTCCTCTATGCGCTGATGTACCTTTTGTACATATATAACGTTTATGTGAGCGCATGTGGCGCAGTGATTAGAGGTGCTCTGCGTCGCACACGAGGTCAATGGTTCAATCTCGCGCTCATGGCTCACCAAGCCATCCATCCCTCCGGGGTCGGTAAATTGGTACCAGACTGGTCTCAGACTTGTCTGAGGATAAGCAGCACTGACTCGGTTCAGCGGGAGGCCACCGCGAGTCATTTTAAAGGCTAGATATGCATTCAATCACCTCAAACGAAGTTAAAAATTGAAGTCGAATACATGGCGCATCCCTCAGGGATTGATCAACGCCGAGAGCTTTATCCCTTAACCTTTTCAACGTTTATGTACTAAGAAACCGCCAGATGTTAGGTTCATCTTTCCGCTCCTACGGCGTAGTATGGATACCTTTTCAAAAACCGAATTTAGTTTCGCAATCACCGAGATTGGTGCTGTCGAATAAGTGTCAGTATAGCCAAACGAAAACCCATGCGCAGGGCTAATAAACGCAGCGCATAGATCGTCAAGATTTGAGCTTTCAAATGACCACCATTCAGGACTATAGTCCCATGGCCCCCCATGGCATCTTTAAGTAGTAACTCTGGACGATCTGCTCCACATCCTATGCATCTCTGATCCCCAAAGTGCTCCTGTCAGACACAACAGGCTGCCATTGTTAAACGCAGCACGCCGGAGGCTAGAAATGCAGAAAATATGAAGGAAACCGTCCCGATCTGCTATTTAGAGATGCGAGAGCCATGGTTCCTCGGTCCGGAAAGGGTTAAATCCTAGCAGATGCTCTGACCGGCAACAGAAGCCTTTTGTTGTAATCAAGTTATCAAGAGACCCTCCCCCTCCCCTCCCGTCGTCCACGAATCAAGCGGAAGGCATCAGATGTCGCCAGGTAGACTAAGTTGAATAACTGTTGGAGAATGTTCTACAGACCTTTTTCGTCCACATCACCATTTGAACACAATCGGGACGGCGAGCTGGATCGCCAGAGACCGACGGGATCGCCAATGCCTCCTTCAGCGTCGCGACAAACTCGTTCTGACGGGCGTCAATTGCACTGAATAGTAAGATAAATAGGCTGGCTGGACGATACAAAAATCTGACTAGATATATTTTTGAACTTCAAGAGAAAAACTCACTCGAATACGTTCTTGTATGTCTCATCAGGAATGGCGGGCATATTCACCGGTTAGTTTGAAGAGCGCGATCGAACACTAGACAGCAAAGAATGAGAGCTACCACACCACCGAAATAGCGATACAATCATGACGCAACGATAAGACTATCATCCGGATTATCACCGATATCACAACACGTATCCCTTGATAAGCACGTCGTATTTGTTTCCGACGTTACAACTTCGTACATAGCATTTCTTCAGTACATAATCGACTTGTAATTTGGATGATCGGAGGTAAAATAATCCGCAAGCGAGGGGAAGTGATCATCGTGGTGCTGCTACACTATTCTCCCCAGCCCCTGGGATGCCTCAGCAGTTTAGTGGTTTGCGCGCACTCCCGGAAAGGGTGAGACACGGGTTCGATTCCCGCACGATGTTGGAAGTTTTGCATATCACTCAAGATCAGTGAATATAAGTTGTAACATCATACTACTGCTAAAGGAAGTGGTTAAATGAAAGTTCATGTCGATTACATATACTTAGAAGCGCATGTGGCGCAGTGGTTAGAGGTGCTCTGCGTCGCAAACCAGGTCAATGGTTCGATCTTGCGCTCATGGTTCACTAAGCCATCCAGCCCTTCGGCGTTGGTAAATTGATACCGGACTGGTCTCTCACTTCTCCAGGAGGATAAGCAGCACTCACTTGATACAGCGGAAGGCCACCGCGAGTCATTGTAAGGGCTAGATATGCATCCAGTCACCTCAAACGAAGTTAAAAATTGAAGACGAATGCATGGCGCATCTCTTAGGGAATGATCAAAGCCGAGAGCTAAATTCGACGCTTTCTGATTGAGAGCGAACAAATGAATGATCGACCACATTCGCTGGAATGGAATTTTTCAAGAGAGTTTTGGTATCCACTCGAAAGCTAAGATTTCTGGCTACAGCCCCACATCGCCGATTTTTCAGAACAACCTTTATAACGCTTTAAACTTTACACAAAACTAGCGCATATTTTCGCACAGAGTTATTTCTCTAGACTGTAGGTAATCATGGGATAGCGCAGTGCTTCCTGATGTCAGTGCTGTGCTTATATCCTGAAAAGATCATTTCTCTGCAACGCAGCGATAAATAAATTGAACTCGATATGTGAGAATAGACGATCTAAGGCCAATTCACGTCGTGGTGCGTGTGGCAGCCACGTGAACTGCTGACGCGGTACTTCTCCACGCGTTCATAGGACCGCAATGGCCGCTGCATCCAGTGCCCACGTGATTTCGTGCGAAACCCGGGACCCCGTTGCTCCCACGTGGGAATTTAACTTCTTACAGTTGCGCTGCAGCTTATTGCACCTGCTGCGTTCCAGAAAAACGGTTTTTTCAGGATATGAGCACAGCATTGGAATCAAGTTTGATTACGCTATCGAATGACTACTAATAGTCCAAAAAAAGAGCTCTGTCTGCCGAGAAATATGCGTGTTTGAAGCCAAGAAATCTCCTGCTGTACCAACGTCAAAAAAGTCCTTTTCAAAACCGGCGATGCGGTGCTGTAGCCTCAAGTCTCAGCTTTGGAATGGTTCCTAACACTTCGATAGAAAGTCGCTCTCCAGCGAATGAGATCGGTTCTTCGTTTGTTCCCTCCTAACCAGAAAGAACTCTAGATCCTTTTATCCTCTATGGATCATTCACTTGCCAGTTAATGGTCCGTCTGGACGGATTATGGCCAAAGTTCCTTTCTGTGTGGACTCAAGTCTGTTTTACGATTTCCTTTTTCGCTCGTTAGTAGGTGGCAATCAGTGGCTGCATTTGTTCTCTAGGACATCAACGAAAGGCGAGTAGCGGGTTCGAGTTCCGCCACCCGACGCAAAGTATTGCAATTCACCCAACATCATTGGCTATATTCGTGACATCATATCACTGCTATGATAGCGGTTAAATAAAAGAATTCTTGTCGATAACATATATATCAAAAATCTGTCAGCGTAATTGGGTTCATTGTCGATATAGACTACCAGGCCAAACCTTTGACGGTTGACTGCTGACAGATTGATGCGTTGTAGCGTAGAAAGAGTGGTGGCAAAAGCTGTGTCGGTAGTTCAATTGGCGAGAGGACGCACTCACGGGAAAGGATGAAATGCGGGTTCAAGTAGCGGCTGACGCAGAAATTTTGCACATCATTCAACATCATTGGGTATTGAAAGATACTGTTAAAATGATAGGACTCTAGCCACGATATATATCAAAGCACCAGAACAAGTTGCAGTTCGTTAGAAAAACGTTACAGTGCACATGATTTGTTTTAAAGTTTTTTTTGCAGAACATTGAAGATGTTGACGAATTGAGAAAGAGGCTTTACGGCTGACGACAGATCATGTATATGAAAAACAGCTATATCAGGGGAGAAAATTCAAGCCAAGAAAAAGAAAATAAACAAGGACAGATTCGACACGGTTATCTCGCACCGTCTTAAGGGGGCGTGTCATTGGAGTGCGATATCTATGTGCGTCAAAATTAGTCTACAATAGTCGTGAAATCCGAGAGAGCTGGGGCTCATTGGAGTTTCTTTTGATACACTTATCTCATTGTTCAGCTTAAAAAAAAGAAGAAGTGAGAAGGAAAGGAATTATAGGCCGTGAAAAAGGCATCTTTCAAGAGGGCAAAGTTTGAAAGATCGCTCAGTCGTTCATGAACTCAATAGCATCCATACAATCCGGAATGTTCAATGGCGCTTTAGCGAGGACGAGTAATTTTCTGTAACCGGGCGTACGGCAGGACGATTGGAGTCACGCCACTCTGATGACGTGTCAAAAAAGAGGCTTAAAGTCCATTGATTAAAATTCGTTTCGCCTTTTAGTTGTACTTTCCACTTTCGAAGTCGATATTTTTGACTCGTTTCAAACAAAATTTTTATGTTTCTCGTATCTTACGTATACATCGCTAGCTTCTATCTATGATGGATGCTTCTCAAACATCTCTAACCTATGTGGTTAATGAAAAAAGAGGATCATCCAACCATGTCATTGTCAGCTTTTAAGGTAAAAGTAGCCAATGATGCAAATCAAATCTTGGCTTTTTTATGATATCCTCAGTATCCACTGATTACATACAACGACTTTCAACCACTACACCGAATGCTAATGATTTCACTGTTATAGGTATGAATCATAAAGGGCAGACGAACTGAGCAACATTTTTGATTGACAACTCATCACGAATTCGTCGTTGAAATTCATCATGTCACCTGTTGACAAGAATAAATTTTACCAAAGGTCGCAGGTCGGACGGACTTACATCAGAGAATGCCCATCAATGAGAACCAATTGTTGAAGTGATGAAAAAATACACTGATCCTTGTCTCATAGATCTTTTAAAATCTTTCATTGATCGGCTGATGTTGTCTGGTCGATTCCAGTACTTACGTGCTTCGACAAAAAAGGAACGCATCATCGAAACACGACGCTATCAATCCTTGATAGTCGAAGCGTATTCATTTCTGCACATTCCGCACTTTGACAATAGCAATGATAGCGACTACACAAATAGAGACCATAACCAAAGAAAAGGTCAAGATATTCGTCATTCTCTGCCTTAAAATGAGGAAAAGCCAAGCTGTTGCGATCGTGATATTAGGGTTACATTGCTGCTTACAGTTGCTATCTTTTTGGCCTCTAAGTAAGACATCTTCATCTATATTCAAATGAAAATTGAGACTATAGAGGCAAGCTGCTCAAGAGCAGTACCGTACTTGCCAAAAGAGATTGCGTGAAAGTTTGTAGAGTTGGCAAGGACACCTGTGTCGGTTCTTCGGTGCATTATAAAGATACAGTGATTCTTCTATTTAGCAAACATAGGATACACGTACCTCATCGACGATCTAGTGTCACACTGTAAGGAAAGCGTAAGTACGTGTGAATAATGCGACATAAACGCACAAGGTTTACTGTGTGAGCGAAACATCATAGGAACGAGAGTAGAGATCACCTGTTGTTTACAAAAACACACTTTGGAAAGACACCAGTGAATAAACACTGCTTGCACGCCTGATGCTTCTAGATTGTTACAGACACATCTGTACAAGTTTCCTCAGTGTTTCCTCAGAATAAAGCTATATCATTCATGTCTGTCTTTAGAAAAGCTACCGAGTGATGGCGAAGTGTGAAAAAAATGTAGTGATAAGAAAGAGATATGAAGAGATGGTGGCCTACTTCTATTTCTCCGACAACAGTCGGCAATACAGGTTGTTCATGATCTCCGTACTATCTATATCAATGTGTATTGCAATACACAGAGCAACATAGTAAAGTAATAAGTGTATATTGTAATAGAAGTGTTTTGAGTCCAGCGTTTATAACATTAGTGAAAGTTTTTGAGGATAAAAGTTGAGAATCTGCAGTATATTCAAGGATACTACAGTACACATTGATGAGTACTCAACCCTAGTTCTTCAGGTGCAAATGCGATATTATGTGGTGATGACCGATGGATAAAGTGATTGGAGTGACCGATGGGCCATAATCTATAGCTCCGTGATAGAGGAAGCAAACAATGCAGTGACTTAGTTAACTTGCTGTTGCTGCATGCGAGTTGAATAGCACTGCTCGACTCTCGGAAAGTGAATTTCTTTTCGATTTCGACCATAGCTAGAGTTCTATAATATACAAGCTTCACCAATGTAGACCTAAGGAGCTGAGAACAAGGGTTTGGGGGAAAATCGCACGTAAAGTTACAGGAGCAGATATGTAAGCTACAGGTTCCAGTTCATCACGTCGTGTTCTGAATAAGCATGTTGGAGACGTAAGTGTCACATGACGATGGACTGGCCGTGTGTGTTCGTATTTGTATAAATGACGTAGATTTCATAATATTGGCCATTTTCGCAAAACATAGTGAAACTTCGGTAGTTGAAATTGTATAAGCAACACTAGTAAGGCAATGACAACATTCGGATATTAACGTTGTAGTCGATTAACGTAACTGCAGTGCACAGCAACTAAGAAATTAAGTAATAAGCCAGAAAGGTATAGAAGAAAAATATGATGCTCAGCGAATCCCTAGAGCGAGGAGGACCCACTGTGCTACTCTCTTGCACGCGATAGGGAAAAATGGAAGTGTTCCTGGTACCCGCTCGAATCACTCGACGATCAACGGGACGACACGGGACACAGGTGAAACCAGAAAAAAGTACCTTCAAAAGAAGAAGTTCAAAAGACTGTTCAGTTGTTCATAGACACCACGTCCACACACGAGGAAATGAGTTAATACTGCATGTATGAATGAGCAGCCTGAATTCTCAATTTCAGCAAATACATAGATTAGGGGTTTATTAGGTGTTATTGATCAATCAGGTCACTGGTTCGATCTCGCGCTCATGGCTCACCAAGCCATCCATCCCTCCGGGGTCGGTAAATTGGTAAACAGGTCTCAGACTTGTCTGGGAGGATAAGCAGCACTGACTCGGTTCAGCGGGAGGCCACCGCGAGTCATTGTAAAGGCCAGATGTGCATTCAATCACCTCAAACGAAGTTAAAAATTGAAGTCGAATGCATGGCGCATCCCTCAGGGATTGATCAACGCCGAGAGCTTTATCCTTTATCCTTTTTATTGATCAATCAATGCTTGTAATCATGTGAATCCAAGATTTCCTTTGTTTTTACTGCTTTTTCGCAGCGTTATGATGTTTCAAATATTTCTAAGAGAGTTGAGTGGTGAGCGAAAATTCGACCTCAGAAGGGAATTGACCCCGCATTTCATCCATATCGTAGACGCGTGCTACCATTACACCACAGCAGGTACCGCTCACTGACCACTCATTCCTCAATATCTCATAAACATCATAACATAACGTCATAATACTGCGAAAAAGCACTAAGAACATAAGAAATCTTGGATTTATATAAGTATAATCGCTGTCAGCTTAATGGGTTTATGGAGCAATATTGCTTACCAACCAAACCTGCTGATGATTGATGGCTGATAGCTATGATAGAGAAATTTTGAAGAATGAGAGCTGAGTTAACGGTGGCCTCGGTGGTGTAGTGGTAGCACGCGTCCTCGGTATAGATGAAGCACGGGTACAACTCCCGTCTGAGGTCGAATTTTCGTTAAACACTGAATTCTCTTATGAATGCCTGTAATGTTTTTCACGGTATTAACGCCTTGTATTGGGTTGACACAAGTTATTTAGCATTTCAGTACTTTTTGATCCAAATATTACTTAATTGAAGATCTCAATCAGCCAACAGTATAATCACATCATTCATATGCAATCATTTACTAGGCAAAGATTAGATACCTTTTCCCTACAAAAAAAATGAGGCTGGATATTAAAGAAGTTGGTGAAGTCACTTTTGAAGTTGTTGCAGTCTGTAAATTTATCCCGTCAACGATGCTTCAAGATGCTGAAGGGATATTAATCCGATAGAGCATAATGATATACACGGTGGATATGATATCGTGTTCAAGCACAGTTTATCCAAAATGTAGCGAGCCGACTTCATAATGTGCTAGTTGAGCGAATCCCGGTGAAGGGTGTCATTGAATCGCTTTATATCGTTGCAGACGTCATCACTGATTGTTGCCGAGCAGTTTTTACAACAGCATGCTCCGCAAATATCAGAAAATCGAGAGAGCAAAAATTTCCGGGTAAGGAATTTGGGCATTGTTTAGGCTGGTGGATTTCGCCGCGAGACAGCCCGTAGACGTAGCGCGTGCTCTTCTCTTAGTGAATCCCAGAACTCATCGCCAGCGACGATCAACTCAAGAAAGTCGTGCTTGGTCGGCTGCAGCCGAAGACTTTCGCAGATAATCACGCGTGCAACGTGGTCGTTGTCGGTCAGTGCATGAAGTATACATCGAGACACCACTGCGCGCTAGCTCATTTCAGTTGAAAGCAAGCGATGGTGCTACGGTCACATGTAAGTGTTAGTGTTACTAACACTTTCTCCAACAAACCACAGTTTTTTGACAATAACCGAATTTGAGATAGTAGGAGAAACTATATAAAGCAATAATGTAAAAGAAAACATGGGACAAATTAATATTTTGGTGAATGATACGAGATAGAATGGCGATCGGTTCCTGCTGTTCTCCAGAATCACGTGAGCTTTTTTAAGTTCCTATATTGACAGAGTATAGCTCAAGTTTTGAGCAATCTATGTATGTATGTATGTCTATGCCAGTATATGCAACAAATAATCTGACAACCATTCTTTCTTTCTGGCATCTTTTTGTGATATACGGATACCAATAGAAGAAATTGCAGAGCGCTTTCATCCATCACTTTTCAAAAGTGTTCAATTGGTAGCATAGAAAAATACTACCTTTTTCCAAAGCATTTGCGAAGCAAGTACCTAAGGCGTCTATTGAAAATCTATTTACGAATAATTGAAGAAAGATAGACGAGAAGATAACGAACTTGCTTGCTTTATGGAGAACTAGCTACATGAAATTCTTCAACGGTCAGTAAATTGGTGCGAGATTTTTCTGATAGGGTAGACACACTCAATATAACAGTAGACCCAGGTCACTTGATAGCTCAGAGGTTGTTCAAAGCGGAACGCTTTAGTTTCCGTATGACATAAGGAAGTTAGACGGAGTTGATCATAGTGGCTAGAGGTGCTGTGCGTTACATGTGCTGCCGAAGTTTGCCACTTCTGGTTTCAGCAAGCTACCGTACTTTTACCTTAGATACGCGGACAGTCAACTAGTGTCAAAATTTTATAAAAAGATAGCTGCAATGAGTTTATACTCTCTCACGATGCATGCCAAAGTCGAACGCATGATTCCTTAGCGACTTATTGACTTTCGACGTCGTTTCAACCATAAGAATAGCATGGAGGTTCTAAGAACGGTGTTTGAGCCCATATGGCCAATGATTCAGCTTGTCCAATTCAAGTCGAATGTTCCACACAAGCGATAGTCTGGCGATGGCTTTCTTAGCGATTTCACACTGCGCACGATGCAGATTTATATAGAAATCCAACTACATAGCGATGTTCAAAAAGTTCTGACACCTTTACATATGTTGGAGAATTGATAAAACTTTGCGTTATAGTATATATGGAAGGTGAAATTTTTCATAGAAAAGACATAAAAGTAATACGTTTATTTCGAGTGTTTATTAAGACCACGCTCAAATTTCAATATATCCTTTCATTATTATTTGAGCCAACTTGTCATGTGGTCTGGTAAGGGCTCTTGTACAGCCCGATACACGTGTTTCGTCCTTACAGACTCATCAGTCAGGCTGAACCCGTCGTCTTTCGATATTTTTACAGTCAGTTCTCTAGGGAGCTCTGCTCCTTTACAGAGAGTTATCGAAGACAAACGAAGGGAAGAGTATTCCAGTCTGTAAGTGCGAAACATGTGTATCGGGCTGTACAAGAGCCCTTACCAGACCACATGACAAGTTGGCCCAAATAATAATGAAAGGATAAAAGTATTAATTCAGACAAGGATAAAGCTCTCGACGTTGATCAATCCATAAAGGATGCGCCATGCATTGGCCTTCAATTTTTAGCTTCGTTTTAGGCAATTTAATGCATATATGGCCTTTCCAATGACTCGCGGCGGTCTCCCGCTGCATCGAGTCAGTGCTGGTTATCCTCCCAAACAAGTGTGAGACCCGTTTGGTACCAATTTGCCTACCACGGATAGATGGATGGCTTGGTGAGTCACGAGCGCGAGGTCGAACCATCGACCTTATGTGCGACGTAGAGCACCTCTAAACACTGCGCCACAAAATGCACTCTAAAATTTTTGAATAAGAATTCAAGAAGTTTTTTGTATGAGGTAAAAATATCCACTTAATCAAAAAATGGAAAAATATTCATCCCGTGCAAAATATTTTTGCTTTCCGTATATATTTATTTCATCGTTATTCCGATATAAATAATAGTCTTTATAAACAGAAATAGATAAAATTTGGAATCCGTGAAGGAGAACATTCACCATTTTCTGAAGAATGTTTTTTAAAGAAAGCGTTCCTATGGCTTTTTAAATCACTATGCCAGTAGAGAAAACATGAGAGCACTCTTTACATCAAAATTAAACGATTAAACTTGCTCAAAACATGTACTTTCTGTGAATCACTGAGTGCACCTACTAGAAGATATGCGTTGAGGCAACAATAGATTAACCACGAAAGGTACGACAAAAAATCATACGTAGGAATAAACAGATCAGAAGGACATGCATTAGATTAAATGCATCAGGATGTGTCAGTGGTGCTGAACGTTCAAATCCACATCTGTACATCTCCTCATTTGTTCACTCTCTCACAGGAAATAGGATTACTTACTGGGACCAATGTGCTTTTGAAATCAAAACGCTTGCGAAGCAATTTATTATTTAAGATTAGATTGTTCACATATCAAGCCATTGGATTGTAATTCAGTGAGTTCCCACAAATCCATACAAGTATGGCTCCTATTGTTTAGAATTGCTATGAATGACACTGAACGAATCCGAGTCATGTGTACACAAGAAGGAATGAATTTCAAGCATGTAGTATGCACTACAGATTAATGTACTAGAGCTTTTGGAAGGCTTCACTGATCAAGGAAGTGGTCCGGATTTTTGATTGGCGCCTCAACATTGTTACTAAATAATCTCTGAAGCTACAAACTTACCTAAGCAAAGACTTCAAATGTATTTATGTTCACAAAACTACAATCTTTTAGCAAACGAGCAACGCCATGCATGCGGCCCCATTAAACGACGTAAAAGTGATTGAATAGAAATTTTGTTCATGCAGCGATTAGCGGGGACCTGTCGATCTACCAAGTTAGGATCGTTCCATGCCAAGCCAGCTGGCTTTGCAGATTACGAAAGGATAGAAGTAGTGTTAAACCCTGGGCACGATATCGAATCAGCGACGATCCATTATAACGTTAGGGCACCTCACTATTGTGCCACAGACACTCTTATCAGACCTCGGTAAGCTTAGGCAGTTGTGCAAAGCAAATATTTATTCAGCCATCCTTGCGATGCTTAATGGTTTCGAAAGCATGGTGCATTCCAAAAAAAAAAAATGAACGACGCCCACTGTTTGATCTTTTACTAAAAAAATCTCGTGCAAACTACATAAATTCATTTTGCCAAAGTTTGGGCAGGAAATATATTAAAACAAAGAGACTTATTTTGAAAACTGTGAGGAAAACGTCCCAATTATTGCCTCTCAATGTTTCAGGGATTGTTAAATCATTTTGTCATTACCGCACCAACTACACATTATTTTTATGTGTCTTCGAGAGCAAATCAAAAACTCTCCCTCAAGGATTTCTGGAATTAGTGGAAGCTATCGGATCGGACTGTTTTCCTGTAGCATCGGAGAATCACTTTTGAGCATTAATATAAAACCTGAAGGACTTATCGTTTTAAGTAGACGTGAGGTTTCCAAGAGTATTCGCAGGCTAAGCAAGATGATTCCTCGAAATTTTCATAATCAATCATTTATGCCGAGTTTTACAGAAACTTCTTTTGAGTCATGGAACTTTCAGTTAGAATATGATTAGCACTAACACCCAATCGAATTTGAGGATTAATGACTTTTTGTAAGAGAAGAAGAAATCAAGCAGTCGCAAAATGATTCTAATAACGTGAGAACTATGGGCGACTGTTTTATCATAGATACAATACAAATATAGTGAATCATACAAGCACGCGAATTAGCAGTATGCTTCTCGTTTGTACTCCTCCAAGGTTTTCAATGGTATTTTTGGACGAAAATTGTAATTCAGCAGTAGATATGAGGTGGAGAAGCCGACGAACCATGCTGTCCATTTATGATTCTTCTTATTGTTCAAACCACAAAGACGCACGATCATATACCAGAACACAGCCGTAAGTAGCGTGCGATATATACGCATCCTAAAAAAAGTTCTTCAATAGGATCATGCCCCTTTCCTCAAAATTTTGCTGGTAACGATGTCTTTGCACTTTCATCTCTTCACAATATCTTGAAGTACCTATTGAATTACTTCTCTAATGAACAGTGATAGTAAAAAAGTTAGTTGTTGGATAGGTCAATTGTTGCAAGTTGAAAATTGCTGTTACGAAAGCGGTATCGACTTTATAGCTAATATCACCAACCCCGACAAGCGAGAAAATATTTCAATAAGTTTAATAACAGCTTCCGATATTGAAGCATTTAGAAGCATGTTAACTTCTAGAGAGATGTCGCGATAGACTCTAGATTTCATGTAAATTAATGAAACAGTGAGAAGTCTTTGGAAATAATTCACTCTGTAGATACCTCTGGTAAAAGTAACATTTTATAATTACAGGATTGACTTCACACAAGCTTGACAATGATCGCCGATTTATCATTGCACGCCAGAACGTTGTATATGAGATAAATGCTGTGCTAACAAACTCGCATTTGCTAGTTGAAAATATTGTGCTATCATTTGGAAAGGATTGTACTGGAAAACCAATTTCAAATTGCACAGATATGCTAATTTCGATGCAGATCTTTACTTTTTCCTCAGCGAACAAGGGTTCGATACACTACTCGACGCCGCAAATCATAAATAATTAGATGAATCTCTGCACGTGTAGCGTTCAAACGAAGCTGTTAAAGGGCTCAAATAAAGGGCTACGCGGTGTGTAAAATGTGC